>PVJX010011378.1:30752-53861 GCA_004027295.1 Dolichotis patagonum | reverse complement strand
TTAAGATGTTGACTTGTAGCTAATGAACTAATGCCTGAGTTGGTGTGTCAGGCAGCAGAGACAAAATACTGTAGGTTGGGGGCTTATGCAAAACAAATTTGTTTTCTGATTCTTCTGGGGTAGTCTAAGATCAAGGTGCCAGGAAATTGGTGTCTGGTCAGGCGTTTGTTCCTGACTTGTAAGAGATTACCCTTTTTCTATGTTCTCTTCACATGATGGACAGGGAGAGGGAAAGAAGAAGAGAGGGAGAGAGAGAGAAGAGGGAGAGAAGATGGAGGAGGAAAAGGAGAATGAGAAAAGAAAGAGATGAGTAGGAAGGAAGAGTAGATGAAGAAGGAGGAAGAGGAGAAGGAAGAAAAAGAAGGAGGAGGAGGGGAAGGAAGGAAAAGGAGGAGGAGGAGGAGGGGAAGGAAGGAAGGAAAGAAGGAGGAGGAGGAGGAGGAGAAGGGAGACAGTGAGTTGAACAGGTGCCCTGTCATCTATCTCATGTTTCTCTTACTTACTTTTGACACCATTCTGTGAGAACAGGGTCCTACTCCTATGACTTCATTTAATTTGAATTATCCTGTGTCCATAAACAGCTCTGCTAGGAGTTAAGACTGTTGAGATGAGTAGTTCAATCTGAAATAAGCACTTTGGAGGAAACATATTATGAGTATTTCAGAATTTTCAGTGTTCTGTATTGATCTGCATTAAATAAAATGCTATAAATTTAAGCTCATAGCAAACACAGATATATTATGTTTTTCTTCTAGATAAGTTAACCATTTTACTATATAAATCTGCAAAAGAGGAGAGATTTTGGCCAAGGTCACATGAGTAATTAATCCTGGGCAAAGGAGAAGTCACAGTCTCCTAACTCTCACTGGGTTTCTAAGATCCAAACGGATCATCCATTAAACAAACTTCTTTATCGTTGGTATTTCTGCAAAGTGCTGACTCCTGTCCAAGTCTAGATGCTTTTCTTGAACTTCTGAAGTATCTGTTTGCTTCCCCTCAGGTAACTTTCTTCCAAGAACCCTGAATTTGCACAATGCCCCCCTCATCCTATCAGTCTCTGTTGTCACATTTCCATCCTGATTCCTGCCCCAGGTGATACTGCTCCCAGGGAGAGGAAATGAGCCCTCACTGCACCCAGGCACTAACCCACTAGCTTGCTGAAGTGTGCAGATAAAGAAGTCTGGGAAAAAACTAATAAAAGTTTTCCTAATGATATGTCAGTTTTTCAAATTGCTTCTTTCATTCACACATCACTTTCAGGCTGTGATAACATGGGAACAAACAATATTTTTATGCAAATTTTCAAGTTGAATAAAAGCATTGCTAGTCAGGTTTCTATGCTCAATGCTGTATTCCTCAAAGGAGGCCACTGGTTCTGATAAAGACAAAAAAGGGATTTATCTGAAGCTAGCTCCAAGGAGAACCCCCATTTCCCCATGTGCAGGTGGGCATGGGTGCTTACTGTAAGGAACAGAGGGGAGAAGGAGGACAGAGGGAAGATATTTTATCCCCTGTGCCACCTTCAGCTCATCCTGCCTTTTCTTGTGGAAAGGAAACCAGCTCCAGCCTCCTGGGTCTGCATGTTCTATCACTTCATCTAGGCTGGGGAGGAGGAGGTGTCGGACATGTGCTCACAGGAGGAAGCTTACAGAAGTTGCTTTTCTCTAAAAGAAAAAAAAAACTCTAGCTTTTAAAATTCCATGTTGCACTGCTGGTTACAAAAGAACGGAGATGGGACTCTACCAGTTAGAAGCCTTCCTTCTGTGTAAATAGATGAGGTTCGGATGTATGTTCTCTTCAAGCAGTTCCATGTATTTGGTCAATGACAATAATTTCGTTACAGAGAAATCTTATAGAGTTGTAGCAGCTACTGTAATCACAATCTAGATGCCATTAAAGAAGCTGATGCAAGAATGACTTTCTAAAAACTGTAGGTTATTTTCCTACCTCATTCAATAAAGTAATAAGGATATAAATATCCTCTTTATTGATTTAAATAGCTCCGACCACCATTTATACTCATTTTAAAGTGTAAAACTCATTAAACACAAAAAATACTTTCTGAATTTCTAATATAGGCTGAGAAATATTCTTGGTGGTCAAAGTAAAAATAACGTAGTACAACAGGGGTTCCGGGACCACTCCCCTCCTCTCACAGGAACCTGGGCAATGCCCCAGGTGTAAGCTCGCTGACCTCTGTCCTGACACTCTCTACTTTCAGGCAGAGATAAGAACTACAAAGACCCCTGGAAATTCCTGAAATTCCAAATCAAGACTCAGGTGTTCCAGACCTGTTGTCCAGAGCTATAGTGACCTTTTTTTTTTTTTTTTTTTTTTTGGTACTGGGGATTGAACACAGGCGCTTAAGCCACTGCGCTAAATCCCCAGCCCTATAGTGACCTTTTAACACCAGTAGCTCCTTACGCGTTCATGCATATGGATCACATCTCATAAATCCAATTGTAGCAGACTGAACTGTGGGAAAGGACATGCACAGTAGACACAGCTGACAGGTCCCAGCTCTCTGTCAATCACGTTGTCAATCATGCTCTGAAAGAACCAATAGGAGGTGCCCTTGGCTCAGCACACCTTTTCAATTCCTTAAACCGAATATATTTAGCTTCTGTGCTATCTGCATTTCTGCATTTCTGTTGGTGGAAGCCCATTCACCCTGAGCAAACCTCACTCTTTAAACATCGCTGGACACAACTGTTTTTTCTTTACTGTCCTGTGCTAGATCGAATTCCTTTTGTGCACAAGAACTTGAAATCGTGTTCCAGGACACCATCACCCATAGCAGCAAAAACAAATGAAGTATTGTTTCCAAATGTCTTGAAGACAAAATGTCAGAATAAAGCAATGACATTATTCAAAGTTATTTCCAATTAATTAATTAATTTTTCATTGCACTTGAAATTAAACCTACGGCCTTTGCATTGAACTATTTCTTCACCTCTGCAACTTTAAATTTTCTAAAAAATTCAATAGAGTCTTTCTAAGTCAGGTAAGCCAAAGGCTGCGCTTGAACTGGTCCCTTCCACACAGAATTCTGGGATTATGATTGTTTCCAATTCCTGAAGTGCTAGTCAGTGTTCATTGGTCTGTGGTTTGACCTCACCTGCATGAATCCCCCTGTAAAACTGTGCTTGCTGACCTTGCATTTGCCGATCAGTGGGTCTTTACACAGCTCCTAGCACCCTTCTTCCCTCCTGGGCTTCTTTCCCTGGCTGCGCTTCTTGATCAGTCATTCCCTCAATATCTTCTTACATCACTCTGTCATATTTCTTCTGATTTTTTTGTCTTGAACCTGAAGCCTTTGCTTCATCTTCATTTTAATTATACTCCAGAAGTCTGTCTTGGCACTTACTGTTGTTTGTTTTAGCTCATAGTTTGTAGAGGTTTCAGTCCATAGTCAGCTAGTTCCAAAGGAAGGAAGGAATAGCAGACAGGCATGGAAGAGAGAAACAGTCCATGGCAGGACAGTCAGGAAGCAGAGGGGCATCAAAGAACAATATATATGTATGCCTACTGTGTCCTACCTTTTCCCACCAGGCTTAACCTCCCAACATCATACTCAGCGTGAGTCCACCAGTCAATGGATCTGGCACCCATGACCCAGTCACCTCACAAAAGACCCACCTGTGAGCCAAGAGGCTTTGGGAATCATCTAGCTATAAGCCATAACATTCAGCCAACAGCTGGTTCTCAAGTCTCTTCTCTCAGCTCAACACCTTGAACCTTACGCCTGAGGTGCTTAACAGACAGCAGCACTTGCATGCTTCCGAGGACTTCAGATCTGCTTCTCCATGTGGAAGGTCTGCTCCTTCTCAGCTCTGCATGCCCTGTGGTACTTTCTGTCCCTGGTGATTGACACCAAGAATAAATCCAGCTCTCGTGCAGAAGTTTAGGAGTTATCCATGCACATTTGCTATTTGATACAGGCCTCTAGAATCAATCTAGTTTGTTACCTGCCTTAGAGGTCCTATTTAACAACTATTATATGTAGACATGGCTATCTCCCATCTCTTACCTCTGTATTGCAATAGCCTTCTAGTTGGTCCACTGTCCCCTCATACACACACACACACACACACACACACACACACACACACCATTTGTAGTTATCTGGCATACTTCCACTTGTTCATAAGGTGAATCAGGTTTCTCTCGATTCATCACATTCTTTTGCAACCTAGAGTGGTGATAAAATTTAAATTTCTGAGCATAGCATTCAAAGCCTCTATTATGTTCTCCAATCTTGATTTCTCACCCTTTTTTCAGTAGTTTTCATCCAAATTTCTTGCAGTTTTAAATTATTCATAGGTATTTTTCATTGCTCACCTGTCCTAAGGCTGATAGTTTTCTCCCTGAAATTTTCTACTCCTGCACTGATTTCCTGGAATACCACTTAATTTGTGAAATGTTTTGTGCAGTTTATATGCTGATACTTTTTTGAGATAACATATCAAAATCTCTCATCACCATAGCTAGAAGTGACCATTACAGTAATCTATTGTGTACCTAACATAGTGATTATGCAAACGGGTTGATACCTCTATGCTCTCCTGGACCATTTGTCCTTTGTATTCCTAGGTGCGATGCCTAGAATATAATAGGAATGGTGTTATAAAAGTGAATTTTTAATGTTAATGAATAAGAGAAAGAAATTTACAAACATCTAAAGAAACAGACAATATTTACAAGAAATTTTTGGACAGGTGTTTAAAAAATTTTCCATGTTTCAAAAACAAGGGACAAAACACAATTTCTGGCTTCAAGAAAGAGTTCCTAAGGGAAATGCCATTGCTTCTGGTCTATGGGAGATTTAAAAACCTACAAAACCAGGCTGGCATCTTATCTTTTATTCCTAATATACTTGATTAAATACATTTATTTTGAAGAAAAAAATCCTGGCTAATTGGAATTTCTGCTAATTTGCAACTTCTCTCTATTTGTGTAACTGCAGTTTTCAGGACAGTTAGTAATAAAATCTCCACATCTTATTGCCCTAATTTATATTTTCTCTTAGACATTTCTTCTCCCTCTAGTCTTTGCTACTCGGTACTTTACTAGTATTTGAAACCATAATCCTAGGTGTTTATTTTTCTGTGCAAGTTATTCTTTAAGTAAATAACTAGAAAATACTATCTATTCCTAGAAAATTCTATTTTTTTTCTCAGAAATCCTCAGAAAGGTGGAGAAAATTAGCAGCACCTCTGTTCTTATTTTATCTTTCTATTGGACCTCTGAGATTACTAAGGAAGATATCTCTAGATAAGTAAAAAAAATACTATGAACATATTTCAAAGGTATTGTGTCTAATTATTTGTAATGAATTTTTAAATTGTTTTTGTTTCTTATAGAAACCACAGAAAAAATAACTTTACCTGTCATAAGGATTCAAAAAATATATTGTTTTGCATTAGTTTAAGTCTCACAATGAAGTGGAGAGCAGTGTTGAGTTGACTTTGCAGAGGCAAGAAAACAAACTTAAATGAATATTTTTACCCAAAGATGCAATGGTGGTAAATGCTAAAATTGAAGCTTGGCTTCAGATCTTTTTCTTTTAGACTTTTCTTCAGGATGGTTTTTTCTCTGCGCTTTTGCTATTGTCCTTTTAAATACTTTATAAGAAGGCTGTGAAATCTTAGCTCTTTTTGGACCAGTTCTATACAGAACAGAAAATCAACTGTATTTTAAGAGATAGACTATTACACTACAAAGTGGTGCAATTATATGTGCCAAGTATTTCAAATTTGTGATAAGTCAGATCATTGCTCTAATATTATAGAATTACCATTTATCGTACAAAGCAATGAAGATTGCTGAGGAAAGCTTTGTTTTGGCTCATGGCTTTGGGGGTTTCAGTCCATGGCGGTTGTGTCCATTGCTTTTTGGGCCTGTGGTGAGGAGAAGCAACATGGTTGGACAGAGGACACTTTTCACTGCATGGCAGCCAAAAAGTAGAGAGAAAGGAAAGGAGCCATAGGAACAGGGCCAGGGCCAGATCTAGTCCTCAAAGTCCCACCTCCGTGATCTACTTCTTTTAACTGGACCTGCCCCCTGTTTCCTTCACTCCCTCTTGGATTCATCAAATTATTCATTCATCGGTAGATTATTTTACTGCTTTACTTAGAGCCTTTATGATCAATCCACTCCCAGAAGCCAAATAACTAAGAATAATTAAGTCTTTTATGGGACATATTAAGTCTTTTATGGGACATATTTTATCACAACAATAAGAAGGACTTGCAGTGACTCACCACCCAAAACAAAACTTAGTGGCAGGAAAACTGGAATTGCCAAGAATATTTATTCATGCCTCTGTTTATCTACTTAAAGAATAACTTGCACAGAAAAATGCTATAAACCTGCTGTGTGTTGGCACTTTTTTTGCTAGAAAGATAATTCAATGATAAATTGACTTTAGGATAGATCACATTATGACAAGAACGTTTTAATTTGAAATTTTATACATATGAAAATTATGCATAAATAGATGTTGGGATATTTTGTACATATGATCTGTCGTATCACAAGATCTAGTGTTGACAAATATTCCTGAAATTAATTTCAGAGGTTCAAACCAAAAAATATGTTGCTTTTTCTAAGGAACTAGACTGAATCTTGCCACTGTGTTCATACTTGTCTCTTTAATTTGTGGCTAAAATATTTTTTTAATTTTCTATTTTAAGGAGAATAAAACCCAACAACACAAAACAGAATAAATCCAATCAAAACAAAGCAATGAAAGTGGTACAGAACTTCAGAACAGGACAATAGGTCATCATCAATAGCTACCATAGTATATCTTGTTATCTTCACAACAGTGGTCCATTTCCTCAGACACAGTAAAATCAAATAAAACAAAACAGAATAAAACCAATCAAAACAGAGCACTGATTAAAACAAAACAATAAATTGGAACAAAACCAAACAGTGAGAACAATATTGGATTTCCAAAACAAGACAGAAGGAAATCCCCCATATTTAACCATATTGCATTCTGTCAACCTCCTAATAGATGCTCAGACCGTTGGCCTTAGGCCTGCAAAGTCAATCAAACAATACAAGCATTTAGTTGTTGTTGTACCTCAGTTTCTATCAACTCAGCCTGTCCTCTGAACCAGCTGGTTGCCTGTAGGGGTGGGTGGGTAGGCTGGAGGGTCTTGATTCTCAGCCGATGCACCTGCCAGCTCATTGGAGAGATGACCTGGCTTCTCTTTTCCTCCCCTCCTGATTTGCGTGGCTCACAGGAAGATCAAACTGGTTTCTTAACGTGCTCTTCCCAGACCTGGCATGGCCTCTGCAGACTCACAGGAACAGTGGACTGGCTTCTCTTTTCCTGGACCCTGCATGGTCTCTGGTCACTAAAATATTAAAAGTTAATTTGCTTTGGCCATGAAAAAATACACACAAAGCAAAAAAAAAGGAATCACCTCCAATAATTACATAATATTTATAGTTAGCTTTTTGAATTTGAATTTTTTTCCTACTATCCTTTTCTTTTAGTGTGTTTACTTTGCCTCCATTTTCATATTTTGTATATTGTGAGCATCTCTATGAAGTATATTTAAGTATTCTTAGCAACAAAAACCAAAGGTGTAGTTATAAAAGGATGAGAAGATGGTAGAGAAAGAAATTAGAAACTGTATGGAAAGAGAGTTTTGGATTTATGAGGGACCTTCAGAGTTAATTTCAACAAAATTTGTCACAATGCAGGTATCTTAGTTACTTTTCACTAGTCGCTGAGACAAAATACCTGATGCCCAAAGTTGGGAAAGGAAAGGTTTATTTCTTACAGTTTTTTTGGAGGTTTCAGTCCATTCTCAGTTGGCTCCAAGGCACGGTGGCATGGTGGGGCCCACAGTTCATGGTGGCTGAAAACAGCAAGCGGAAACTGGCAAGAGAGAAAAACACCCCTTCTTCCTGCCATTACATCACATCCTGGCTCCACCCCTAGGCCGGTGTAGCACTCACACCCCCAATCCAAGCACTAGACAATGAACCAATCACAACTGCGCAATGCAAATACATGAGGCTTGAGGGCCACTGATATAAACCATGACATTCCACCCCTGGCCCCCCAGAGACTCATCAACAACCTTTATACAAAAGACATTTAGTCCATCTCCAAAAGTTGTCAAAGTCCTAACATTTTCAGTGCTGAGAAGTCCAAGTCCCAAGTCTCCTCCAATATCTATGGCAAACTCTTAACTGTAACCCCCTGTACAAGTGAAACAAGGTTAAACATTTCTGAAATACAAAGGCACAAAATAAACATCACCATTCCAAAAGTTACAAATGGGGGAATATAAAGCATTGGGAACAAAGCAAGTCCAACATCCAGCAGGGCAAACATTAAGTCCTAGAGTTTCATGCTCAGCATTTGAAGCAATCTGTTTGCAAGCTCCAAAAGGCTTGGGTGATTTCACCCCCATGGCACTTCCAGTGATTTCAGCTCCTGCAGCTTTTCTCTTAAACCTTCTCTGCTCAGTTTTTGCAGCTTTCCTTGGATGATCCACGTTCTTTGCTTTTCCAAACTTCTGGGGTCTCCACTGCACCTTTGGCTTCACACTTACATCTTTACATATTTCCCTCTCAGGGGCACACTGCTTGGCCTCCCAGGCCCTTTGCAATCACAGTGGAAGCCGTCTTACCCTCAGAATTTGTGCATTTTCCTTGCACCTAAAATCAGCACCATGTAGATGCTGCCAAGGCTTGCTGCCAGCTAGAGCAGTAGCCAGGCTTTTCTCTCTCTTGGCTATAGGGGTCAATTGCCTAGATCTCTGGGCTCTGTGAACCTGATTGTGAAGAAAAGCTTTTCTATGTTGCCGCCATTCTGGAACCTCATGTGGCTGCTGCCGTTCTGGAAACTCATGTGGCCTTTCGTGCCATTCTGGAGCATAGTGCTCTGAAGCTTTCTCATCTGAGAAAATTCTTTCACTTTTAGAGTTTTGGGGCTGCAAAGGGTGGATCCCTACTGCTTCCTGGGATGCCCAGTGGCCATCTTTCTTATCTCTCTGTCTCTTCCCAGCAACCAAAGTCTCAGCACTATCTTTACAATCCACAGCTTTACTGGAGTTTTCCCTCTGGCCAAACTCACAGTGATTTACATTATCCTGCTGGGCTCTTTGCTCTTGATTAGCAACATAGATCTGGCTAAAAGTCCCCAACAATAGCCATGCCACAGCTTCAATATTTGACTGCCTTGAAATTTCCTTTGCCAGATTAATCAGTCCATTACCCTTAATCTCAGTCTAAGACAAAGTCTCTGAGCATGAGCAAAATGTAGACAAACTTTCTGTCAAGCCATAACACACATCATAGGGAGTCCAACAACCAATACAGTCCTCCTTTCCAGCAGAAACCTTGCAAGCCTGGTCTTTACTATCAGGCTTTCTATCAGCCTTCTGGTCTCCTGAGCTCTGACCAGAATCTCCTCTACAGAACAACCTAAGTTGCTCCAGCTCTGTGCATCCAGGCGACATGTCCAAACCTTTCCAAACTCTGCCCACAAGCCATTTCCAAAGCCTCTCAGAAAACATGGTCAGGTATAGTCACAGCAATGACCCCACTCCTGGTACCAAATTCTGTCTTAGTTACTTTTCACTAATCGCTGAGACAAAATACCTGATGCCCAAAGTTGGGAAAGGAAAGGTTTATTTCTTACAGTTTTTTGGAGGTTTTAGTCCATACTCAGTTGGCTCCAAGGCAGGGTGGCATGGTGGGGCCTTAGTTCATGGTGGCTGCAAACAGCAAGGCAGAAACTGACAAGAGAGAGACACACCTTTTTCCTGCTATTACATCACATCCTGGCTCCACCCTTAGGAGGGTGTAGCACTGACACCACCAATCCAAGAGCTAGACAATGAACCCGTCACAAATGCAAAATGCAAATACATGAGGCCTGGGGACCATAAACCATGACATAAACCATGACAGCAGGATTCCTTCTCACAGTGCTCCTACATGATGTTTGACTGCTCTTGCCTTGTGCAAGGTCATAAGTAAGAAAATCACTGCCCCGTCCCTCCAAGACAACCCACTCCACTGAGGGCAGCTCTGGTTATGCATAAGTTCATCCTCCTGTTAGATGAAAAATGCCCCTGACCAAACTTTCATTTCCAAATTCAAAGCTTTGAGTTTTATTTAGAATTGTAAACACAGGGAACAATAAATACCTCTCTCTCTCTCTCTCTCTCTCTCTCTCTCTCTCTCTCTCTCTGTCTGTCTCTGTCTGCTTTGAGATGACAGGAAACCCAAAGCCAGTTGTTAGAATGAGAGGTGTTAATAGGATCTGGAAGAGAGGCACACAGTTTGATATTCAATGTCAAAGACAGCTTGCTGGACTGTTTCTCTATCAAATCTTCATTACCCACCAAACCGTGTCATTACTCACAAGCTTTAGCATCAAAGTACTGCTCTGACACCCCTCAACAGCCTCTGTTTCTCTCTAGAAATAAATACTACTGATCATCAGGAGCCATATCTAAAGCTGCTAGGAATGCATGATCCTATTAAGTTCTTCTATTAAAGTTGAATATAATCTGGAAAGAAGAGTTGCTTCTCCTTGGATTTGTGGTCATTTACAGTTTTCTCTTGTAATCCCCCATTTGTAACATTTCACTACACACTGGCTAATAGGGCTTGGGGATAATTTTGTTTAGTAAAGAATTTTTGTCTCCTTGCTTTGTAAGGAAAGATGCAAAGTGAGGCTGTGGACATCTGCAGACTTAACATATTTGCTCTGACTTATAAGGGGTTTTGAGACCAAGTCTTAGATCCTAAGAGGTTAACTGCAGTGTCCTTCTGTCCTACTTATCATTTTTCTTTCCTGTGTCTCAAATGACTTCAGGCTGTTTTTCTATAGCTTTTTATATTTCAGCCCTCCCTCAAATTTCAGCAAATGCTTCTTAACTGACCACGCTACCAACAGGCTCCTTCCTTTCTTTCTCTTTTGTACCGTCTTTTGATTTTCTTCGCAACCAACAGGATTCATCTAAGCCCAAGCGCAGCTCATCACCCCAGTACTTATAATTTCCAATTTTTGGGGTTACAGTTCATCTCAGATACAAATTCATTCTCAAACGTCAGATGTCATGCCTGATGATGACTCAAATCTGTACTTAAGCAACTCATTCTGTTCCATCCATCAGATCCCTTATTTTTCAGTTTTAGTGAGCTGCATCCCATGTACTTCCACATCTGCATAACTGCCCATGGTGCATTGTAATGGCTAGTGTGAAATGTCCACTTGGTTGCCTTGGAAGCTGCTGGAGGAAAGCACACTTCTAGGTGTGTCATAAAGGTGTAATCTTGGGTACTATATCTGGTTCTTGGCCCCCTCTTCTCTTACAATTTTGTTTCCCTGCTCTGTTTCCCAGATGATGTGAACTAAACATGATCTTTGCAAACCCCATGTCCTTCTGCCATGATGTTTCTGACTTGGGAGCCACTGACCCTGAACTGCACCGCCTGAAACCGTGAGTCAGAACAAACCTCTCCATTTCTGAGTTGTGCGTGTTGGGTATTGCATCCTGTGATAGGAAAGATGACTATTACACATTTTATCTTTTCTTCATCTTGCTGATTTTTTTTCCTCTAAGAGCTTTTTCTGGACCTTCTGCTTTTGTCTTTTAGGTAGAGCCCTTGTTTGCGTGTGGCTGTCAAGGCACTTACCACATTAAACTTTAATTACCTACACTTCAGTTTGAAGCCATTATTCATAAATATGTTGAAGAGAGCTCTTCTGTCTCTATCAGTCCTCAAAATATAACTTCTAGCTTTGTTCTTGATGCAAAGTAAGTTTCTGATAAAACTCTATTAACTTATTGAGTGAAGGACTACATAAATCAATGAAATAACTGTAGCAAGTTGTACAGATCTTGTCAAAACAATTTTAAGCTCCAGAAAACAATAAGTGTGGTGTCAGAATAAAGAGACCTGGATGATAAGCTCCAGAGAACTGTAACCCTCAGTAAGCTGACCTGGAAGGGACATTAGAGAGTCCCCAAAGTTTCCAAACAAAGTCAGTCCAACTCTTCATGTGACAGGTGCAGAAACTGAATCTAGAAGAAGCTGAGGGGCAACTTGGGGTTATAGAACCTCTGTCTCAGAGCTGGCACTCAAAGGCTTCCATTATTGCTCCTCTGTGACTGTGAAATGTTAGTCACTTCATTTTTACCAAAGCTGCAGTGCTCTATGGTATGTGCTACCTTCATAAAAATATATATATTACTCAGTAACCCATATGGCTAGAGGCAGGAATTCTAAAAGAAGACTGTTCAAACCACAGGAGTCTTCAAGTTTTCAAGTTTTACTGGGGATGATTTCAGCATTCCTCTAAAATATTCTCTTGACTCATCATGAGTTAAGAATGCATTAACACTCCCATGAAATATAACCAGGAAAATCTGTTTCACCTGGAGGTGTGTAGTCTAATTAAGAATGAATAAAGTCTGAATATCTCAGTTTCTTCCTCATACTTATTTTTCTTTCTATTATGAATATATTCCAATTATCTACTTCAGCCTTTCCATTGGATATCAGAAGATAGTTAAATTTCTCACCTGTAGGGAAACATAAGGATAATTTTGAGCAGATGTTCTTCAGGCTTATTAATGGTAATATAAGAGGCCCTACAGAGCATTTTAATATTTCTAATACTAAAATAGATATTAGGCATTACCTTTGAATAAAATTACATAAATTTATTAGAATTTCAAGTTGGTTGAAATGATTAAAACTGGAGAGAGTACACTGATAGACACTAATACAGGCAGCTTGATTTTCTTTGCCCTACAACAAATGAAAATAGAGTTAGCCAAGAAAAAACCAAAACAAACACAATTTATTTGGTAGACTTTTTATTCCTCAAAATACTGTGTACATGTCCCACAAAACTTGCATCATATTCCTTGGTTGTAGCAAGATCAAAGTTTTTGGCAAAATGTCACTCCTTCTTTTTCCAAGTCTGATGTTTTAAGACAGAAGACTGGGGACTTGGATCAAAATAATTCTTTCACCATGGACGATCCCTGAAGAACTAAAGAACTCAGGGGACTAAGGAGTCTCCTGAACCAGATGTCCCAAGGATCCCTGAAGTTAGAGAAAACTTGTGGAAACCTAGTTATCATAATATTTGCAGGGTTGGCTAGGGGCTGATGATTAAGTAGATTGAGAGAAAGTTCTAAAATCTCTGTTAATATTTTCACAGTGAATATCAAATTTAAGTGAGTAGGTGTGAAGTGTGGAGACAGGAGACTTTAAGTGCTCTCAGTTGATCTGGGATAGAGTCTACATTCCCTGAATCCTGGGTGCCATTGCCTGGAAAGTGGAAGCTCTCTTTAAGTCTGCAGTGAACACAAATGGCTGACAATAAACTCATCACAATTTATGACATCCCCAAATTTGTGTCAGAAGAACAGACACAAAAATATTTCAATAGAAATGACACTATTATGAAAGTACTTCATAATCCCAGTACTGAGAAGGCTGAGGCAGGATGATCACCCTGAGTTCCAGGCCAGCCTGAACTATATAGTGGAATCTTCTTAACTCTTCCCTTCAAAATTAAAAAAAAATATAAAGCACTTATTGTTAAACTCTAGGATTTAACTTTTGACACTTTCTGATTTTTTTTTCGAGAAAAGCTTTATTTTGGTTCCCATTTTTCAGTTACTGATACATGGCAAATATGAATCTTTAAAAAATATAACCATTATGGAAATTTCTCAAAGTAGCAAAATTACAAAATCCATATGACCCAGAAATCCATTTTCTAGGAATCCTCCCGAAAGAGTTAAGGGTATCATACTATAGCAATACGTGCACACCAATGTTTATGACAGCGTGATTCATAACAGCTCAGTCCTGAAAGCCATCTGCATACCAGTCAACAGATGATTGGATACAGAAAACATGGGGTCTATACACAAGGGACTACTATTTGGATATAAGGAAGGACAAATTTGGGACATCAGAGGAAACTAGATGCATGTTGAAAACATAATGTTGAATGAAATAAGTTAGACACACGAGCAAAAATACCATAGAGTAACTCTCATTTGAGAAAGGCAAATCGCAAAGAGTAAATTAAAGGATGCTGGAAGGAGACAAGGGTCAGATCTCTTGCAAACAGGAAGAGACCACAGGATGGAGGAGAAATAAGTAGGCAGGTGGTGCGCCACCTACAGGAACCTCGTAACTGCAGTGAATGTGACCATTACATGCCATTGACATAAAACAAGATTAATGCCAACAAGAATGAAAAGGGAAAGGGAGGTTTACAGCAGGAAGGAGGGAGAAGGGAGGGAAGAGGGGAGCATTTGAAAAAGAACCAAACTGTATTATGTACTTGTACCCACTCCCCAAGATGACTGTAAATGGCATGTGCTGCATGTGTGCACTAATAAAACAGCTTTCTTATTGAAGATACCATCTGAAAAATAGAAGTAGAACAGATGGTATAGCCAGTATCTAGCTTGCTTCTTACCTGAATTTCTGCATGACCTTCCTTCAGCCCTTTCTCCTTCCTTACCAGATTACTGTCAATGACCTTAGGGAGCATTGCTGATCTTGCCATCCAGAGTCTGTTCAGCTCGGCTCAGGGAAACAAAGTGTGAGGCTGGTTCTTCTGCAGCAAAGATAATATCCCCTTAGAGAAATAGCCCTAATGTCCCATTTGTATACTTTTTTTGGGCAAATTATTCCTTTGCATTTGCCTCTTAAATGCTCTCTGTATAGTAGATAGCTCTCACACACAAATCTTATGGAAATTAGTGATTTCCCTAAAGCATAACCATTTTTCTGCTAGGCTGAATTATTAAGACTTTTAAAAAAGTTCTTCCTTGAATTATTTTCCTTCCTCCAGTGATTGATGGGTAATGGCTGAAAATAAAATTAGAAGGTGTCCCCCAACTGTGAAATGACTCATGGAAAAAGTTCTCTTTTGAAAGTTATTTGATTAGGAAAGTGCTTTATTCCCTTAAAATATCCTGGATGAGATGTCCAACCCTCTCAGATTGATCTAATGTTAGCATTAGAAAGGACCTTAGTTCCATTTTCTACAGTATCTTTTCCTAGATGTTGGCAAATTCAAGAAAAGAAAACTGTCTTATTTAGATAAGTGTTATTTCTCCTCACAAATATACCTTAAGATTTAATGCTAGTAGAGACATGAATAAAGGAATGATATTATCATGATTTCCAGCTATTTTTTTCTGGATAGCTTCCTAGATAAAATTATTGTCAATAGCGACATTGATAGAAATGTTCCTGCATCTGGGAACAATCTGCCGCACAACAGTAGAAGAAGGGTTACACAACTTTTTATGTTTCTTTCACTATTTGCTAGCAGAATAGTAAGTGACAAAAAAATCTAGACTCCAAAGGAGTAGAAGTTAAAAACCTAATGTGTACCATGAGCTGTTCAAATAACGTGGGTTAGAGTTTGCTCCCACTCTGTAACTGTGCTAATACATTATAAGGGTTGCGGGAGACAGCTGTTAGGGTCATTGTCACCTCCCCAGTTTGCTGAGTGGTGCTGGAAACACATCCCAGGCACAGCTGGTTCCAGTGTCTACCATTTTTCTCAAAAGACATTCAAAAAAGCTAGTAGCTCATGGCAAATATTAAGTCAATAACTATGATATATAAAGTAAAGCCAAGATTTAATTGCGTATGGATTGCAGAACTTCACACTGAACTAGGGTTACCAATATTAGATGCTTCATATGTACTTAGAAGGAATAAAAGAGCATAGTTAGTTAGGAAGAGAATGCCATTTCTGTGTAGCACAAACCTTCAGTACCAAGAGAAGACAAAGCCAAAGAAGGAAGTAAAAGGAGACAGGATTCCAGTGAAGAGCATAGCCTCTCCCACTCTCCCATCCCTGCTCTCTCTCCCTAAATATGGTCAAAAGTATTGGATATAGGAATCACCCAGTTATTCTGGAAAGTTTGATTTCCTTCGTTTCTAGTATATAAGTTGCTTTCCATTCACTGGGACAAAATACTCAATGTCCACAACTTAGGAAAGGAGATGTGCATTGTTGCTTAGGGATTTAGAGGATGTAGTCCATGTTTTGTTAGCTTGAAAGCAGACAGGCCTGGTATAGGGGCATGGTGGAGGGGCAAGACAGCAGAGGGACACGGTGTTGGGAACAAAACACACCCTTCCCTGTCACATCTCCTGTGACTCATCCCTTCCAACCACCTCCTAACAGCAGTTCTGCTGTGAAACCAGCAGTTTGATCCACTGATGAATCTGGGGACCCTATCATCCACCCACCTTCCAAGATCCCCACCTACAAACATATTAGATTTCTGAGGGATACTTTAGGTCTAAACCATAACATATGGGAAGACTGAATTGATGGCTTCAGTACATACCCAGGGAGTAGCAAGAGGAGAGCCATGGTCCAGGCTCTGAAATACAGGCCAGCAAGGGAGGAATGCAAATCCTAATGCTGGGTAAGGCGATGTATTCAGCTGTTACAGTTCACCTAATGCTTTCTCAACTTTCTTAGGCAACTTGAAGAACCATCACATGAGGAAGTTAAGCCAAATATGTTTTAGTCTGAAAGTGAGAATCACGAGAATTGGGAAAGTTAAAGATTCGCTCATGACCACGTGAGAGTCAGGATGGCACTTAACCTAGAGACTTTGGCTCATGATTCACGGATTTTGCTTCAGTTGGTTTCTCTTACTTGAATTTGATGTTTTGCAGCATAATCCATCCATTCATTTTTACATAGCAGCGTGTTGTGCATTGGGCTGGGAATGGGTCATCTCCTTCCCTCAGGGGATAAGGAATACAAAGTGCTTATGTTCTCCTGACTTCTGTGGAAAGCTCCTTTCTGTTCACATTTTATTCTTTCTTTCCTGTTGATACATAGCTACTAGAGAATTGATTTGGCCATTTCTGGACCCAAGAATGTACATAAGAATCAGAGACTTCACAAAGCCTAGAGCTTTGCTGTTTCAAGGATGAAATTTGTGGAGATTTGGTGTAACAGCAATAAGGAATTAATATGGGCCACTGCAGGACAACAGCACATTTTAGAGATAAGTGAAAGAATGGAGAACTTAAGTAACTCAATTTCACATAGCATTATTTAGTAGGGAAGTAGTATTTTCATTTTACCTTTCTGTTTTTTGTTAATCCATGGATGCATGCTCAGTGAGTATCCAAGCTTACTTTCCAGCACTGTTGAGTGGGTTTCTCACCACAGAGGAGAATGGCTTCTGGGATACCGCTGACCTCGACAGGCCTTTTTTCCTTCTGGACTGTGACTCTGGATGGGACAAGAAGAGCTCAATGCTGGATGGCCCCTTGACATAGGTCCAAGGGTCAGAGTCAGTGGAAGAGAAGCAGAGTCAAGTGGCTATTGTTTGGGTCTGGGTTTTATAAAACACAGGCTGATAGCTTTGGGATCCCTGTACTGCCTTCCCTGGGGAGAGAAACCAAGGAATCAGGATAGTTATTTTGTCCAAGGATGAAATCAGGGCACAGGTACATGGGTCTTTCTCTGTGCTATCTCCCAGGTGTCTGTGTATAGTAGGTGGAACATGAGAAGAGAGGACCTAAGGATCCAAAGATGTGGCTCAAAAACTGAGGCCAGGATCAGTGGGGACCACCTGTCCTCACTGCAATCTGAGAGGCTGAAGCAGGAAGGTAGCATATTTGTTCCCAGCCTGGGCAATTTTGCAAAGCCATATCTAAAAAACAAGAGAGAGAGAGAGAGATAACAAAGGGCTGAGGATTTAGCCCAGTGAGAAGGCTTTGGTCCAATTCCTCATAGTGAATAAAAGCACTTGGCACATAGAATTCAAAAGTTATAATAGGTCTAGTTGAACTTCTGGCTTTTTCATTGAGTACCTATATGCCCAGACAAACAGTTGAGCTTTCTTAATCATTTTGCCATTGTAAAAGACAGGTGTGAAAGTGGTTAGAAATTGGAAGCTATTTTATCTTGTAGGAGTTAATTGTGCTAACCTTCTTGGAACACTGTATGCATTTTATATTTTTTTTTGAATCTTAAAATAACTATCTTTATCAAAGGTGAGAATTTCATACCTTATATTTATATTTTTCTTTAGAAACACTATTATTCTTAGTAAATAGCTTTGTAAAAACCAAAAGTATACTTGTCATCATGGTGGTATTGCAGATAATATTATGATGAGTAGTGGTAGGTAGTAATTATCAGTTTCTTATAATATGAAAATTGTCAAACATATGTATATATATGTGTATATATATATATATATATAATCATACCTGATGATGATAAAGCAAGGTATCAAGCACTGTTATATCTGTTGCATCAATCAGGAAACTGAGGCTCAGAAAGGAAGGGTAGCCTGGATAATAAACTTGGCTTATATCTGAAAACTGAGAAGAAAATCTGTCTTCTGAACCCCAAACTGTGCCCTTTATCCAGTGAAAAATGCTGTTCCTGGAAGGTCAGAATTTGGTCTTTAGCACTGCAAATCTGAGACGTTGTACTTCAAAGCTTGTGGTAGATGCTTAAAATATTTATTAAATAGAATTTTCATTTTGAACTGATACAGTAGATTTTGTTCCATCACAAATGTCTAAGACATTGTCACCAATAACTCTATATGAAGAGCACATCCAATCAGATTACAAGTTTTGGTAAGAAAATGTCAGTCCTCTCAAGGTTTATGATTGTACACATGCTGAAACATAAATACCACAGGGTCCAGAGATCTGTGGACCACCTCTCCTAACTGTGATGAGGCAATGATCATGTTCTCCACATTTTACCCACTTTCCGGCTGCCATGTAGACTGTGAGTTCACTAGTCTTCAGCATAAAGGGCAGAAAACAACATATAAGCTCACTTCCTTCAATAGCCATTATTACGGTTTGTGTCTGGGTGGCCCCCCAAGCCTCACATGGTCATGGAGGCAGCTGAATCTAGTGTTTGTGATTGATTTGTTGTCTGATGCTGGGATTGGTGGTCTGAGTGCTGCACCCACTAAGGGTTGGGAAACAGCATACAATATAAAGGAGGAAAGGAGGTGGGCTTCCCCCTTTTGTCCTTTCATTCATGTCATGTGTGGTTGCCATGAACAGTTGCCCCTTAGCGACACCACCCTGCCATGGAGCCAACTGAGTATCACCGAAACCTCCAAAAACTGTAAGCTAAATAAACCTTTCCTTCATTCAATCTAGGCATCAAAAGTCAGGTATTTTTTCTCAGCAATGAGAGAAAAGCAACCAAGATAGCTATTTTCCCAGAGATGCATAGATCATAGGAAAAAAGTATCTAATATTCAACTGAATAGAAATGAAAATTTCTGTGGATGGACAATAAATGAATCTTGCCTTTGTTGTTATTTCTTTCTTCTCACATTATTACATAATATCTGCTACCGACCTCTGCATCCCACTCAAATCCAGCATTAAAAAAATACAGCTTGCCAATTACAAGCATGCATTTATTGATTTATTAATGACTTACCTGATTCTAAGAATAATCTGCATGAGAAGCAGGTTGGGATTAATTTTTTTAATTCATTAACTATAAAATGTGCTTCAAGCTCCTGCATGAAACTTGTTATACACAACTTACCACTAGTTTTCAGGTCTGCCAATTCTCTACCAAACTATGATATAACTTAGTTTTTCTATGTTAATGTCTCTTGCTTTATCTTCTATAAAAAAAACATGGTCTCTGAAACTCAACTTTGACATTCTTTGGCCTTTGCTTTTACTCTTCATTATTTATGAAATTCTCTTTACCACCAACTCTGCCTGCATAAATGCTATACAGATGGTGTGGTCCTTGGAACTCAGGGCAAGCAAAAATGCGAAAAAGTAGAATGGTTGTGGTATAATATCTGTACTTCCCTTACCTCATGCCCTACCTTGTATTTCTCTAGTTTTTGTAAACACTTTTTCTATCCTGTTGAAATTATGAGCCTGCCATATTCATCCAAGAAACCCTTGACCCCAGCACAATTTAGTGGACAGAAGAAGCTCAGATGCTTTTAGGGCTGCAAGATAGAGTCTTAACTAAAAAACAAGGACTTAACTAAACTTAGCTAAAAAATATGGAAACAAAGACACAAAGAGGTTAAGCACGTTGCCCAAGCTAAGGTCAAGTGAACTTGGCAGAACCTAGTCTGGTGCATACAGTTGTTCTACACCTTAGGCATGTACGTCTTGAAGGAAATTTGTGAACAAAACTGTATCTAATCTCTTCTATATCGCATAACCCATCCTCCTGAAGAAAGGAAGGAAACAAGAAAAAATGAGTATGCAGGGAAAATCTACACCATGATGGCCAGAGGACCCACCAGTGGGGCAGGAAGCAAGAGCACCTTGGGACAGGTTCTCATTATTATTTGCTTTTGTACAGTTTCTTTAAAAACCATGCAGGGAAAACATCTTTTGGCAAATGTAATAACAAAAATAAAACCTCGCTTGTTCCTTGCCACTTCATTTTCTAACCCCGTGTCTCAATCAGTATTTTAAAAACCAAAGAAGCAGGCTGCACAGGCCTGGAGCTGCTCTCCTGGGAGTGCCTGGAAATTAAAAAGAAATCACAGCCCTGGACCTAACCAGTTTCATGCTTATTTTCTGATGGCACCAGGTTGAAACACAGTGAGGCTCTGGGATTATTTTCAGGAGTGACACTGAGGTTCCCCTTTGACAGAGATGCTGTATTTGGAGGCAGCCACTCGTAAAGTTTTTCTTTATAGGAACGGAGAGTAAAAATGTAGGCCCGTGAGTCAAGAGACCAGATGGAGTGCATAATCTGGGACTGGATAACAAGAGAGATCTTTCTGCCCTGGTGATGTTTGTCGAGGGCTGCCAAAGGGCATCTGCGTGGTGAGGGTGTGATGAGGTGCTGGGTAGGAAGGGGAGGTCAGAGTCGAGAAGGAGTATTGTCACTGGCTGCCTCAGTTTCCCTCACAGAAGCTGGCTAAGGCAAGGTGACTCGCTGGACACAGCAGTGCTGCACAGTAGGGGTCTCCACCCACAGGTGGCAGAGGGGAAGAGCAAGGCCCGATGCCAGCTGGGGTGCAGTGCAGAGTGGAGGTGGCGGCAGCCTGGTGTGGTTTCCACAGCTCAATGTGCTGCTCTGCTGGAGCAGCGCTAGGTGCACACAGAGGCAGGGTGCTGGCTGGGTGTGCCACAGACGACCCTGGCTTAGAGCAAGGCAGAGGGTGGACAGTGTTCCTGTCCCCTGACGCCCAGAGGAGGCTGAGATCTGCCTTGGTTCTTCGTGTCTTAAGGTTCTGGGAAAGACATGGAGGCCCTCATTCAGAGGACTGGCTGGGCCACTGGCTTAGTGACTGTTTTCAGAGGGAGACGGGGAATGGGTCTCCAGGTGTGAAGGTGACAAAGTGCCACGATGGGACAACCACTTCTTGGATTTCATCTACACGACTAAGCAAGGCTAGGACTCCTTCCTGCCAGGTCCTCGCTCTTTTACAAGGAAAACGGGCTGTTTGGGCAACTTGGAAAGCAGGAAATTTCCCAGTCCCTTCCTGGCTACATTGTTTGTTTCACGGGTTTTGAGACAGTGAGGTTTTTCCCAACCCCTCGCCATGGTCTGGACTTTGTCCAGGTTCAGACCTCTGAAGTCCAGATCTCCTCAACAGGCTCAGAGCAGATGATGTCCTCTTGGGCTAGAGTTTGAAACCATGTGCTTGTTTGGATTTTCTCTGTAGCTGGTGATTTAAAAAATGAAAGAAAAAAGGAAAAAAATCCCATCTTCTTTGTGTTTCACGTACCTTGTCGCAAAGCCTGGAAATGTCTAAATTTCTGCCTAATATGACCCAAAGGAAGGATGTAGACTGGATGGAGACAGAAACTAGAGAAAGATGCAGAACATCCATGCATGGGTTGCAAACTGCTGGTTTGTTGGAAAACACAGGTCACTGCATTCCTAAATTCAGAATCAGTGTAGAATTAAAGAGATGAGGTTTAAAGCAAAAGAAGAGGATTTGTTTAAGGATGGGAAAGGAGGGCAAGAGAGAAGACAGGCAGCTAGTCAGATCCAGTAGGGAGAATATACAAATGAATTGCTCCAGGGCCCTGGCCACCAGTTCTTCCTGGGGGCTTTTTCCTCCTATCTAAGCTCCTGGAATCCAGTTGGCTCCCTGGTTTGTCTTTCACCTTAACCGAGGATTTCTTCTGGTTTGTAACCTTTCCATGTTCTTGGGTATAGGGTAAGATTAAGGCTACGTAGGTTGAAGGATGAAAAAAAGGGAAAGTCTGTGATTCTCCTGTTAATCGCACTGCTTGGGACCTTCCCAGGATCTGGTTTCTTTGCCTTTGTGTTCCTTATTGCTAGAGTTCAGCTGTATTTGCCTTTCATTCTTTTACAGACATCAAAGATGTCTGCTAATTTTTATTAAAGATCAGTGAGGCCTTTGGCCTACATTTCCCTACCTACTGGGCCCTGCTGTAAAGAAGAGTGAAGACGTGCCAGTCCAAGGTCCTAAAAATCTCACCAAAGCTGCACATTGCATGTCATACACATGGACTCAGGTTAATGATATCAACAAGAATGAAAAGGAGGATAGGGGAACTGGATAGGGGAGACGATGAGGGGATAGAGGAGGAAGATAGGAGAACTGGAGGAGGAGGGGATGAGGGGGAGGAGAATTTAATAAAAAAGAAACAAGTTGTGTATGTACAGGAACCAGTTCCTCAAGGTGACTCTAACATGCATGCACTACTGACCTGCAGTAATAAAATGTTTTTAGAAGCTGAGAAGACATTCAGCTGCAGGTAGAGGATCCCAGGACAAATGATAGAATCTAAAAGGCATAGACTTAAGAAGTAATTGGCCCTAGAGGTGGTGACAGGCAGGATGACTGCAACTTGATCAGCAAGGGTTTCATAGTAACCCCGGGATCTCTCAGAAGGATGTAGGTCTTCTCTCATCTGCTTCCCTCTCCCCCTGCAAAGGGACCCCGCATCTCTGCCCATTGGCATGCAATTTGGGGACCTGTGTGAGAGAGCAGCTGCCTCCTCATCCAGCTCTGTCACGTAATCTGATTTGAGAATGAAAACAAGCACCGACGGTGAAGGAGGCTGGGTGAGACACAGACTTTCCAC
>PVJX010011378.1:0-30652 GCA_004027295.1 Dolichotis patagonum | reverse complement strand
AAGTAAATGATTAAGAATAAAGGCATGCATAGAACCCAAGTTTACCAAAGAGTACATTAACTATTGTGTTACTCATCAAGGATAGCAAGGCTATAGCAAGCGATCAATTACTCATGGTGAGGAAGAGATCAATTACTCAGCATTTCTACCCAGGATGCCAGTCACGAAGGATGAGTGCAGGCAGCTGGGTGCAAGAACTGGTATATACAAGGATTTGGGTGTGGAAGGGTAGTAAGGAGCACCTTAAATCCTCCTTTTTGTCAGGAGTGGCACAAAAGCAGTCCTGCACCAAGGGAAGTTTATAGCCCAGGTTCTCCCAGCCTTCCTGACCTGGCATTTTTGGGTCCATGCTGGGGAATGTGCCAAGCTGCTGACCCTCCAGAGTACTCTCTCCATTCAGCACTGAGATTCATGGATGCAGGGAATGAGTCTCACACAGGATGCAGGGAACAATCTCACGTTTAATCATCTGTGCAGCATTAAAACCACACAGATGTCTCGCCTCCCCCCCGGAGACTCTCGTTTGATTGATCTGTTATGGGTTGAAGCACTAGTATGTCTCAGAAGTTCCCTACCCTTGCTTTTCGGTGGAGTCAATTTGAGAACCATCGATGTAGAAATTAAATCAGTTCTCAGCAACTGTATATCCATCATGTGAAAGACAATATTCAGGGCACTGTAGTGGCTACAGAGTTAAAAATGGTAGCATTCTTTCTTGGGAGGATCTTCAAATAATGCAATCTAATGGGAAGATACTATCTGGCACGGGGTACCTTCAAAGTCATGTGTTGAGTGAATCGGTGAAATTTCTCCAAAGGTGTTGGGCATTTTAATCAAGAATTGCATGAGAAGGAAAGGTTGGGAAGGGAAAAACCCTGGACGCAGTGGGTCCCAAGTGGCCATTGCCAAGGACGCCAAGGCTGCATGGTTAGAAACCAGGCAGGCTCTCAAGGGACATTCGGGCTAAGACACAGGGTCTCCAACCTTACCTCCAGTAGCACCCAAAACTCAACTCTCCCCCTCTCCCTGTGCACAGGCTTGGGTGCTTTCTTGTTGTCCTGGTTTGCTTCTTTCTTGTGTATCACGCTGCTCTGACTGGATTAGCTTCCAGTTCCTGAGTTCAACTGCTGCTCTTAACCCAGTTCCAGCCCAGCCTCTTTGAGGCACCATAAGCACGGCTTTCTGTTCATCTAAGTCACTAGCAGCTTAGGTACCCTCATTACAATACCTTCTATTTCAGAGAGAACAGGGAACCTCAAAAACAGTTACTATTGCACTGTCTTCGTCACCCTTGACATCCCATCTGATATAATCCTGTCCACTTCTGTGCCTATAAATACCCTTTGAGGTTCTTTTTTATTTATTCTATTCATATTTTATAGTTTCAGAAATTCATTGCTTCTTCTCTACATTATGAAAATACCCTTCGATGGGCTCTTTCTGTGTGTACTCTGGCATCTCTGGGTTCTATTGTCTACTTTTTCAATGAACTTGTATTTCTGAAGACCATATCCTTTCTTTTGAAACCCTTTAGGGAATATCCATGTTTTTATGATATAATTTAAGCCCTTTATGGTATCTAATTTATTAATATCTCAAATTTTACTCACTTTCAAAATCCAATAGTTTTAAATATATGTCACATCATCTCATTCCCACACTTTGACTGTTACAGCCTTCTTTTTATACAGAAGCGCTCCTCCTTGGCCTGGGTTTTAGATTCCTTGATTGAGTAAGAATTGAGTCTAGGTAACTGCTGTCCCTTCAGCTTCTAGCACAGTGCCTGGCACTTTTTGCATATTTAAAAATGTTTGCAAAATGTGTGAGTGCACAAATCGGTCGGTGGAGAAAGCAGAGGTCAGCACCACTTTCTGTCCCCTTCTTCTTGTTCTCTCTGGGTTTGATGCTTCCCACATCAGCCTATGGGATAGTGACTTTTTCAGGTACATGTGTAGAGGTAATTTTGAAAGACCAAGCTTCAGATATAAACTGAGTGAATACCCACTGGCCCTTATATTAAAGAAAACTGTCATTCAAAGGATTTTTTAAAACTCAAATTTGCATCTGCCTTTAGCTGGAAGAAGAGATCATGTTGCAAAATTGTGAAATAGCTTTTGCAAATTGCAGTAAATAGGGGATTAAAACAAGGGATTTCATAATGTTGATTCCTGGGAAAAAATGAAAATTTGTTATGGGTGAAGAGAAGATCTGTGAGTTATTTTTCCTTTGTGCCTGAAATCCCATGACTAGAAGGCAGGGTGAGGTATTGTGGAGGTTCTTGGAGGCACCCTAAAGCCATCCACCCTCTTTATTCTTTGAAAGCCACCCTGCACAAGACCCTGTGAGCATGCGGGAGGTACCAGGCATCAGAAAACAGTCAAGACAGGCTCTCTGCTCCCGAGCTTCACGTGGAGCAGCGGCCATGGCACACAATAAGCTGCCTCAAGGCAGCATGGAGATGACTAGAGAAGGAACAGAGTCCCCTGGCTTTTGGCACAGAGTACACATCAGCTGTTGAAGACATTTCCTAGGAGACTCAGGGAGAGTTTTGCCAAGGTGACAGTTGAGTGGGCTCTGAAAAGATGATTCAGAGAAAACAGAGCTCAGGCTGCAGGGAACTGTTTGTCCAAAGGCCTCAGGATGTGAGGTAGTGTGGCTGAGTAATGACCAAGAGATCAAAGTGGATGGGTGAGAGTGGTGACTTTGAGTTTTGCTGAAGAAGTTGGCTTGGTTTAGATCAAAAATGTCCCTCAAAGTCACATGTGTTTGGAGGGTGACTGGATTACAGGGGTCCTAAACCTAACAGCAATCCTCCCGTAGATATCGGTAGCTGAATGTGTTGCCAGAGGCAGGGCGTGATTGGAGTTGCTCCTGGAGATGGGACCTAGAGAAGTGTGTCTTCATCCCTGGGTCCTCCCTTCTCTCTCTGCTTCCTGGCTGCTATGTGAGCAGCTTTCTGTCACCTGGGTTCTGTCACCTGACCACTGTGTCCTTCCTGACTTAGATTCAGCTAACCATGGACGGAAATTGTGAGCTCAGGTTAATCTCTGCTCCTTGCAGCTGTGGGTGTTGGCTATTTTGTTCCAGTAACAGCAATGACTAAGACAGGCAGGCTGGCTCCTACACCCACAGAGGGAAGAGGGAGCCCGTGGAGGATCTGAAAGAGAACACTGAATGACAAAATCAGGCCGGCATGTCAAGAGAATGTTAGCCCTTAATGTGTAGAAAAATTAAGATGCCTTTTGTAAGTTAAGGAATATTTTGTACTCAAATTTATAC
This sequence comes from Dolichotis patagonum, assembly GCA_004027295.1. Classification (NCBI taxonomy): domain Eukaryota; kingdom Metazoa; phylum Chordata; class Mammalia; order Rodentia; family Caviidae; genus Dolichotis; species Dolichotis patagonum. The sequence continues at coordinate 27,373 of PVJX010011378.1, read as the reverse complement.
TAATTTAAAATAAGTTACAGGCTTGTGAAAATAAGGAGTTCTGAATTTAAAGCTCATTATCTTCAAGAATAAGTCTTTCTGGTTTGTAGAAGGTAGATTGTGTTGGTACAAGGCACCTTTACTCTCAAATGAATTCCTAGCATTAGGAGAGACTTGCTTTGGTAAGAAGAAAGCTGGCAGTCATGAAAAACAACTAGCAATGCATTTGAGAAAGGCTCAACTGACCTGTGTGAAGATGTCCCTTCTCTGCCTCGGGATAGGAATAACAGACTCTGCTTTCTGATAAACTTACAGTCATCCTGGGTATTCTGCCCCCTGCTGCTCCTGAAAGGGCACCAATGCACTGAAGCAGGAAGTGGAGAGAGCTAAGTGTGCACTGAGAGGGGGAAGGATTCATTTTTTAGGTTTCTCTCTACCCCAAGTTTCAATAGATGTCATTAACATTTTGGCCACTTGTTGCATGGAGAAGATGACATCGCCATCCGAGCTCATCCATGACCCTCCTTTTCTCCTTAACAGGATCTGAAATAATTAATCTAGATGTACAATTCCATTTTCCAAGCATCTCCAGATAAAAAAACATGGAGACAAAATTACTGAATTGCTTCAAGATTATCTGTATGTCATTCATCTTGTACCAGTCAGATAGCTTCAGTTTCTGTGCTTCCCTGATAACTTTTGCACCCCGATTTCTCCAGAAGGTTCAATTTCTGTAACACTGTAATGAGACACATGTTAAAATAACAACTGGAAGAGATAGAGAAACTATGCGTGGAAGATGAGGACAACTAACTGGGCCAAATACCCATAGTTCATAAATGACAGTTCACATTTGAAATCTGAGTCCTATTAACCTCCAAATTCAGCTTTTCCCAGGAAAGTTTTAATTTCTTAAGGGCACTATAGTTTTAAAGTAGGTGAGATCACCAGCAGCACATCTTAAACACTCACCAAGATTCTAACTTGCTTTCAACTAATGGGGTCTTCAAATAAACCTTGGGAGTTGGCCTCACTGCTGATGAGCCATTCCAAGGATATAAAGTCATTTTTCCTCCATTTTTCATGGACTTTCCCATTCCGAAGTCTCATTGCAATCTCATCTGCACAGAGAAGCTTTAAGCTTTGTCTCTTGTTGGCAGGTAGATGGAACTTGATACATGACAACCTTGTATCTCAAGTACTCGGTGTCATGTAGCCCACGTGTGAATCAGGCTGTGTTCCTAGATAGTCCTAGAGTTCTCACCCAAGAGAAAATGTTTTCCTTCCCTTTTCACTCCTGGAATGTTTTTCACATTAATAGCTATTCAAATGGTTTTGAACTTCGAGAGTAAATTTTGGCACCTCGGGTAACCATGTCTTCAAGTCCTCATTGAGTTGTCTTATGTGATGTATACCCTCTCATCTTCCGCCATCGACTCTGGCTTCTTCAAGGATACAATCAGTGTCTGGTTAATCTTTTTATATCTCACGTCGCAGAACCAGTTCCGAACATGTCTTTATAATTGCTGGAGTGAGTGGGTGGATAAATTTAGTATAATGACCTTTGACAAATCTTATTGCTACTGTAACATCTCCACACTAGTAGAAGTCGATTAGAGACAGCAATTTTATGAAATCACTTCAACTTTCATACTAAATGTAAGTTCTTAGAAAACTTTAAAAGTGATGTATATGTCTCAGTGATAAGGCAGGAAGCAGTTTCTGATGGAGAGATTTACTCATATAGGTGAGTTCACATGTCTGTTTTCCATGACAGGCAGATATAATCATCTCCTTTTAAAGAGAGGGAAAGATTGCTTCTCTCACTTGAAGACATTAAACTTAAATGAATGGAACTCAGTGAAATTTCTATGCTATTGACTTCAGATACTTAAACCAGAGTCCTTAAGATCAATATTCTTTCACAATGATGGAAACCACTAAGTGCCCTATAGAAATCACCATGTAGGTATAAAGATAGAACCCATCTGAATTCAATGCATTTAATGTTGGAAAGTTGGTTAAGGAGACCTATGGGAGCATTTTGCAGAAGGCTAAAAATTTAAGTCTATCTCCAGAGTTTTTAAGCTATCTCTCCCTGACAGGAATTTGAAAACCTATCCTGGGATATATTAAGGGACTAGACACAGATAGTAGGTTCAAGCATTGAAGACAAAATGGAGTTGCCCCACCATGGAATTTTTTGTTAACAAAATTTTAAAGACTGTCTTTTTTTTTTTGCAATATTTGCATTGACAAATTATGGGAAAATATACATGATTCATTTATAGAAGTAACGCATAAACTAAGACTGAGTGGGATATTTACATATGAAATTGCATTTAAAGAAATTCAGCACAGACGAAAAAGAAACTGCTCGCAGGTACCCAAGGTAAAATAAGTTATGATGAAGAATCTGAAAATCAATATGTGAGAAAAATTTCATAAACACTTTTGAATGCTTGGTTAATTGGGAAGCCTTTGGGTGTTTACCTAGAGATAAAAAGACACATCATGGCAATTTGATTATTATACATATATCAAAGTGCATCATGTTGAAAACAAGTTAGACTTCATTAGGTGGCTTAGTGGGAAGAACCCAGGATTAATCAGTGAACGTTACTTTGAATTAGAATATCCTTGCATGGAGAAACAAATTTAGCCAACAAATAGTTCCTAAACACTGTGTTGTACTCAGAAAGATGGTAGTGCGAAATAGAATGGAAAGAGGCTAGTGTGTTGGTGACTTGTCTCTCACTGCTGGGACAGAATATCCAACACCAAAATTAAGGAAGAAAAGGTTATTTAGCTTACAGTTTGTGGAGGTTTCAATCCATAATCAGCTGGCTCCAAGGCAAGGCGGCATGGCACAGGGACAACACTTAAAGGAGGCAGAAGACACCAAAGCAACAAGTGCAGAAAGTTGGGGATGGTGCAGATGAAGCATCTTTTCCTCCAATAGATGGTAAGCAGGCTATTCCCCTTGGGTGGGTGCAGCACTCACACCATCTCCATGCCCTCCTCTTGCACAGACTGATGGTGTTTACAAAGTAAGGACCCTGGCCCCTGCTGAGTCACTGAGTGAAACTTCTGACCTCAAGTGGACACAATGGACAATATCCTAAAGAGCTAAGGACATGGCCTTTACACCCCAGGTTGGAAAGCTGTTGAGTTACTTAAACTTCTAGACTTCGCAAGTCGACACAAGGTATCAACCATAACATCTGAATTATAAAGAAAGGACCGGATACCTACAGTGCCCCTGCTATGTATTGTAGTTAGTGACTTGGTCCATGACATCAAAGAAACTTTCACTGTAGATCTGCATGGGTTTTTAAGGGTTGGGCCTTCAGTTTTCTCCAGTCACCTCCAAATACTGAAATAGTCCTGAGGGTGAGAGTGAAGCCCAGTTATATCTATCTGAGTTAGAGAAGAACAGACCCTGAGTGGTAAGGACATGTGTGTGATGACACCATGGTACATCCAACCCAGAAGTGTGCTGAGCACCAGGGGATGAGGGAATGGGGGTCAGGGACAGAAATTACTGCAGCTGGAGAGAAAACGGGAGGGATCTGGGCCCCCAAGGCTGCATGAGTGCCCATTACTGTGGCACCCAGAACATCCATGCAAACCCTAGGCCCAAGAACCAAATAGAGGAGAAGTAACACACTGACAAATCTCTTTGTTCTTCAGTTAGTTTACAAGAACTATCATAACAAAGTCGCATAAATTGAGGAGCTTAAACAAGAGGAATATATTGCCCCAGTTCTGCATTCTAGCAGTCTCAGAGGAAGATGTCCAGGGCTCAGCCTGGGAGGAGGATGGGTGTGGGTCTCTCCCCAAGGTGCTGGTGTTTGCTGGAGCTCTGGGATGTCTTCTGGCTTGTGGAAGCCTCACTTGGATCTTGGACTTCACATGTGCACGTCTCTCTCCTTGCACACATCTCTGCCTCCATCATTCTCCTTTTCTAAGGATAGCAGTTGGATGGGGCCAGGATCCTCCCTTGATTACTGAACTTTGACTTGATCACTTGAGCAACTACTTTCTTTCCAAAAACTTCACACCTCAAAGCATCGGAAGTTAGAACTTGAACATTTCTTTTGGCAGGATCAGAATTCAGTCCATAGCAGAGACCTCACATATGCTAAGGCGTTATTAGAATTCAGTCCAATTTTTTTGAAAATACAGGCAGCTACTAATAAAACAAGCATTTTAACAATGTTGGTAAGATGGCAAAAGTGAATTTAAAATGGTGCATTTTGCATTTAAAGAGAACTAAGTGTGGAGCGAGGTGAAAACAGCTTCCTAAGATCAGTCATGCACGATTTTATTTTTCTTTCCTCACTGTTTCCACATAAATGCACCTTTTTGAGTGACATGGTTCTCTTATTAGTGGATTTTGATTTAGCTGGTGCTGTGAGCAGACTTTGGAGATGAAATAATTATTGAAGCATCTACATCAATATTAACTTCTTCCTATGGAAATAGCCTTTTCCTCTGAATGGTTGTTATTATCTGGTACTCAGTCATCAAACATAGTACAGTGCCTGTACTATGGCATGAAGAGACTTGAATTTTAAGATTAATGGCAATATTAATTGTGTCTTTTTTATGCAAGTCTTTTGATAACTCCAGGCCACAGAGTATTTTTGAAATAAGGCAGTGTCGCATTGGATTTTAGCAAACATATTTATGTTCCTAGAATGTTATTATTCTTTCTGCTACTTCTGATGAGAGCATTCATGAAAATAGATTACACTGCACATCCAATAGACCCCTAAAATCCAAGAGATGTGTGTAGACATCAGAGCTAATGGGAGAAGTGACAGAATACACTTCAAAAGAGACAGGTTTGATTAATGAAGAATTATTGATTCTTATGTTTCTTAAAAACAGTTATTTTGGAAAATTCCTCCTTTAGATTAAGAAGAACATAGATTATTATTTCCTTAAGTAAAGTAATATTTTAATCTACTGTTTTTGAGCCTGAGTGACTGTTTATTAAGTCACTGTTTATTAACATATCATGACTAGAATTAAGAACAAAGAATAGAAAAGAAACAAACACAAAATCATGGTGGGGATGGATTAACATATTAATACTGCGTTATAGGCCAGGTGTAGTGTTATCCCAGCACTCAGGAGACTGAGTCAGGAGGATTACTGCAAGTTTCAAGCCAGCCTGTTTTACAAAGTGAGTTTAAAGAGAGGCACTGTGAATTCTCCACAGCCGCATTGAGGTCAGAGGTTGGGGAGCCCAGCAGTTCTCAGGGACTGTCATCAACACGCTGTGAATGATGGGAATAAGACCCTCCCACAGGAAAGGGGCAACCAACTGGATGACATGTTGGATTTGGGCAGGACAGCCCTAACTCCATAAGGAAGTGGCTTCAGTTCATTGCTCCCCTCGCTGAGCGGATTGGTGGGATCTGCTTGGACTGGGCTGTGCCCCTGGCCGGGACCCAGTGGGTCACTACAAACTAATTCCCTGAGCACAGCACACTGACGCAGTGAAGGCCGACAAAGGTTGACTGCCCCGGAGGGGAGGAGCCAGCGCACACTGCCCTTGCTTGAACTTTAATCTCTGATAGCCTACAGAAGAGGGCAGAAGCTTCTAGCCTGCACGCTCTAGAGGAACTTTAACCAACAAGAAAAGGGGCTGGGAATTTCACTATACACTTCTATGGAAGGAACCAAAAACATGACAAGAGAGAAAAATAAGAAAAAACCCCCAGCCCCCAACCCTGGGCGTATTGATCCAGGAGAGGTAAATACAAAACATGCAACATCAAACACAGCATCAGTGGACATAAAGAGATATCTTCGGGACCTTGTAAACAAGATCAAAACTGAAATATTAATCCAAATTAAACAAGAGATAAGTAGATTAATAAAAGAAAGGCTGGGCTCCTCTCAAGAAGACACAGACAAAAGAATGGAGGAACACAAAAGGAGAGAAATGTTCACTGAAGAATATAAAGCAAACCTAGAATTCATGAAGCAGATTCAAAGAGATTACCAGCAAACTAAAGACTCCATAGAAAGTTGGCAAAACTGTTTGAAAGAAACCAAAGATAGACTATCAAAAATTGAACACAGGCTTGCAATGTGTAATCATAAAAGGGAAGATCTCTTAAAAATAACAAGGGAGCAGGCAGTAACAATTGGAAGGCTAGAGGATGATAAGAGGATCTATAACTTAAGAATAAAGCATGTGAATGAAGAAGCAAGAGTCAAAACAGAGGAATTGCAAAGGCTATTCACAGAAATTGTTAAGGAAAATTTCCCAAACATAGAAAAAGGAAACAACATGCAAATGTATGAAGCATAAAGAACTCCAGCCACCTACAAACAAAACAGAGCTACACCCAGACACATAATAATCAAGATCCAAGAAATTCAATATAAGAACAAAATATTAAAAGCCATCAGAGAAAAGAAACAGATCACCTATAAAGGAAAACCCATCAAAATCATGGCAGACTTCTCGACACAGACCATCAAGTCAAGAGGAGCTTGGAGTGAAGTACTTCAAGCCCTGAAGGAGAGCAACCTCCAGCCCAGATTGATGTATCCCACAAAACTCTCTCTAGAAATTAATGGAGAAACAAGATGCTTCCATGACAAAGAAGAACTGGGAGAATTTGTGACCACCAGTCCAACGCTAGAAACAATACTGAAGGACATTTTAGAGAGAGAGAAAAAGAATACAAGGATTTCAGGAACAGTGGCAGAGAGGCCTCAGTGAACAGGGCAGACAGTGGAGTGGAACAGAAAAATAGACAACCAATGGCAGAAAAACAGAATAGCAGAAATAAGGCAGAGAAGATTGGCTGTAATCGCTAGTATAGATGGCCTTGAAATATTAACAGAGAGAAACACAGGCAGAGTAGATCAGGAGATAGGGTCCACTGAGAGACTCTATATAGGGAGGCAGTGGGACCCAAAACAAGCAGTGCACCCCATGGGAGTGAAAGGGGAGTAATTATCTAAAAAAGGAAGGCAGAGGATATTGTTAATTGGATAACAAGATTTAAAATCTACATTATTCTCATCACTCTGCTTAGCTGGATTACATGCTATTTCAGTTTGTCTACTTACACTAGACTTGAGAACATGGTCAGCTATCCCAAAAATAAGAGGACATATTATGGTAATCATCCTTAATTTCTTATCAACTTAATCTGAAGCCCTGTATAACTTATACTGTCCTATTATGACTGATCTTATTTGAATCTGGTTTGTTAGATTGCTGTTTTGTATTGACTGACTTTATTTAAATCTGTTATGATTGATAGCATCATGTCTAAGAGTATAAGCAACTACACTGAAGATGACAGGATTCACTAAGATACCCAGTCTGCTTTGATTATTACTTGTTTTTGAAGTCTTATAATGTCTCCAATGCTTTGTTTTTAATGTTGTTATATACTGTTGAGATACCGTGGTAACCATTGTAGATCACCTTGTATTGTGGTTTTATATGACTTTTTGCTTCATGTTTTTCTAGGAATTTTTTTTTTGTCTTGCTTTCTTTTGTTTTTCCCTCTAATACAAAAAGGATAGATATACATGAAGAGACTCATGCATGTGTAGAGCTTATAAACAGTTTACAAGAACCAACTATAGAACACATGTTGAAATGGACAACTACTTTGAAGAAAAAGAGACACTACAGTACCCAGTGCTGATTCCATAATTTCATGATGTGAAATCCAGCAGAACTATCATTTTTGTTCAAAGTGATTTTAGCTTGTTTTGTTTTGTTTAAGTTCAACACACATGAAGGTACAGACAGCTATTTTGAAGAGAACGAGAGACACTATGACAGCCACTCTTGGCTTCCCTATTGTCTGGTCTTGAAGACCTGAAATGCCTTCCTCATCCTGCTCAGATCAATTCCATACTATGCTGTTTCACATGAATTCCCTGTATGTGACAATATGAACAACTATTTGGAAGAAAACAAGTGTCAGTACAATACAGAGTGAATATCTCCAATTTTCTAGTTTTGAAATTTATGTCTCTTATATTGCTTTCTCATGACCTTCTTTGTTCTTTTTTCTTGTGTTTAATTTTACCCTTTTGATATAATTGCATGTATATCTGAGTGGGTAAGATGGATGACCACATTGCTGTTTTTGTCAGATCTTGGAGCAGAACTGTTAACAGTCTCACTGTTTGAATGTCTACTTTACATGTTTTAACTTTGTAATTTGAACAACTATTTCCAAGAAGTCAGTATGTAATTTGTCAAGTAATAATTTCTTAGGGTTTTTTTGTTGTTGTTCTTTTCCTTTTTTCCTTGGAATTCTATATTTCTGGTACCCTTTATTCTGTTTTTTCTCTTTAAATAAAATGTAAAAAAATAAAAAAAAAACAAAATGAGTTTAAAGACTACACAGTGAGGTTAAAACCAATCCATCAGTGTCTGTTGCAATATGCAGTACATTTTTGACAATGAGGTCAAACAGAAACTTAAAGCCTACTGGTTTTCTTAAGTACCACTATGAAGCACTGTCTTTTCCAGAGGTTTGGAATCACCAGTAGAATACATGATCTCAGGAAATACGATAAAATGAGAGCAATTTAACTCCCTGTTTTCATTAAGATAATGAATAAACTTGGTAAAAATAAAAGGATGCTTTATGGAGGGAAGTTAAATCTATACTATACTAGTTAACAAATTTCCTAAAGAAAAAATAGCCTTTTAAACTTAGCCTGGCCTTCCAAATATAGGTAAGCATCACAGCGGGCTATGAAACATGACATTGTGGTGAACTTAAAAATAAGCTTAACTTAAATAAACTTAAAAATAAACTTTTAAAAACAGGAATGGGGCCTGTTATCTAAAGTCAATGATTACCAATTCCATGTCCTTTGTCTTTTGTTTCTACCTCCCTTCTCATCCTCTTTCTCCCCATTCCAGTTATTTTAAGTGAAATTCTTAGCACTGAATACATACTAGCATGGAGAGAAACAAAAATACATAATAATAAGTGTTGGTAGAGAGGTTGACAAGTTGGAAACTTCATACTGTTTGGAGCAAATGTAAAATTGCACAGCCAGTTTTCAAAAGTTTTGCAACTTCCCAAAGTGCTAAATATGGAGTTCCCAAATGATTCTACAATTCCACACCTGGTTACCTACTAAAGAAAAATCAAAACCTGCATGCACATCAAGATTTCTACCTGAATGTACACATCAGTCATTGTAGCCAAGATATAGGAAGAAGCAAAATGTCCACAAACCAATAAATGGATAAAATATGTGATGTACTTTACAATGGAGTATTATTTGGCAAAGAAAATGGATGAAGTACTGATATACCTCTCAGTACAGACAACCTTTGACAAGGTGATGCTGAATGAAAGAAGCATGTCACAAAATTCCATATAAGACAAGAATTTATTTAAATGAAATGTCCCAAGTAAGTAAACCCATTGGGATAGGAGATCAGTGATTGACAATTATAAGGAGATGAAATGGAGAGAGAGTAGGACTGATTATTTTGGGGAATAGGGTTTTTTTTTTTAGGATAATGAAAGCTCCTAAAATTTATTATCATAATACATGTACACTAAATATGCTATGTACCAATGAGTTGTATGCTTTAAACAAGTGAATTTTACAGGACCTAAAACTATTCAACTGGTCATTTCAAATAGGTGACTGTTATTTAGTGGGGATCTTATCTCACTAAAGCTGTTATTTGAATAAATGAAAGAAAAAGAAAATGACCAGTAGACCAAAAGCATAAAACAGTCTGGTTTCCCAAAGATACAGAACAATGAGAATGCCACAGCTCACCATTTTATGTTTAGGTTGATGTGAGTAAACATTTTTGAAAGGGAAAGTAAATAAAGCAAGGACCTTCTACTTCATGGGCACTCTCTCTCTCTGGCAAAGGCTGTACATCTGGTTAAATCCACATGTACATGTCGGCTAAACTTCTCATCCATTATTTTTCCTTTGGGAGAATATCCAGATAGTTCTGCTCAAATGATGCCCAGACTTCCTATAAGAGGCCACGTTTATTCTCCTAATCTCAAAAATTGAGAGTTCGCTTCATGCCATTCATATCTACAGTTGGAAGTGCTGATTCACGGAAATCTGGACTTGAATCAGGACCCAAAAGCAGTGGTCACTGTGGCCCTAGGTGGCCACTGCATCCCATGGGTGATCTCTGTCTGCCTATCGGCCCTGCAGTCATCTCTGGCCTCTGAATTGTGCATTTTGGAAACCTAGCCACCACTGCTACCGTGGCTTATTTACATTGACAGGTGCATTAAAGAAGGCCTTTAAGAAGTGTGTTTATAAGCACCTCATTCCTAGCAGTGAAACACTTCTATCATCCTCCTTTTATAATATTTAACATCAAACTAGATAATTAATGTCTTTTTTAAGGAGCCAGGGAGATAAGACACAGTGGCATCTCCTCTAACAGAACATCCACATGCATTTCCCCCTCTTCTTTCTCATGCCCTCTTTCTGTTTCTTACATTTTTGCCTAAATCTTTTAGCAGTAAAATCTGAAAAATGGGGCAACTCTGTTTCCACTGGAACAGGTCATTTTAGGTTGAGCCGTGGTGACACCAAGACATCATTTTAGCACCTTGCTACGGAGTGGCCAGAAGACTCTGGGTGGAGATGTTAGGGATGGCGGGATGGTCGCACCTAGATGGCATCCTCCATCTGTTGCCTCCAGCTGTGACTGAGCACACCCCACAGCTCATCTCACCCCCACAGCTGTACTCACCCCATTGCTTGCAGTTCTGCGAGCTGCTCGCTTCTACATCCCCTAAATTCTGATATTTCTTGGAGGTGAATATTCTATTTTGACTTTGCTAACAAAAACAGGAGGTCTGCAACCTGGTGCAGACAGGAGCTCTTTATTATAATTTCAATTTCATTGGCACTGTTTGCAGTGTGTGACATTTGTGTTCATCTTGGGGAGGGAGTCCACATGCATAACACAGCTCCTTCTCTCCTCCAAACCACCTCTCTCCTTGTTTCTGAATCCCATTCCCCACTTTCATCTCATCATTACTATTCTTAACACATCTTTGTGATGTTATGTGTATACTCATTCTGGCTATTTGGCATCTGTACATAACATATCATAAATCTTACTTCTCCTTCCCCTCCTCCTCTCTTCTCATCCTTGGTCTCGTGGACCCCTTCTCATTTTCAAGAGACTGGTCCTCTTGGTTCCTTTTATTCATCTTTTATTTTGCTCTTTGGTGTACTGTACTCAGATGATTTTTTACAAATGAATCAAATTTAACCTGTTTTATAGCCTAGTAGTATTTCATTAAGTACAGATGCTTCATCTTTTCATTTATCTCTTGATGGGCATTAGGCTGTTTTCAGGATTTAGCTACTAAGAATTGTGCTGCTGTAAACACTGGTGTGCATGTGTCACTGTAGTATGTCTAGCTCTTTAGGGAAACTATTCAGAAGGGAAATAGCCAGGACCAATTAAATTTTCAATTTTAGTTTTTGAGAAATTAAGAGCTCTTTTTAGAGCAATCCACAATCTAGAGCAATAACTTTTAAGCTAAAGTTGTGCTAACCTTGGCAAAGACTCTTGAATCTGAGGACATACATTAAAATGAGCTGCAAAACAGCACACAGATCTCTGCTGTGCTCCCACATTTCACAATCACTCTGCAGAACATTAGGCTCCAAAATTTTTGATAGGAAAGATACATATTTGCATCACATTTGTGTCTTATTTTTGTGCTGTGCAATATTACAAGTCTAGTGAACAAAACAAAAACGTATGCAAACAAATGATAGGCATCTTCCATCCATCTGGTTAGAGGAGTCTGCTACACAACTCTTGGCCTTTAATGTCTTTGTGTGTCTCATGATAAGGTTTTTTTCTCCCCAAAGGATTCTGGAAACCAAGTCTCAATCATTTATTGTAAATCTTGGCTTGACAATGTTTCTGATGAACTGTCATTTTTGCTTCATAATTAAAAATGAAATAGCTTTTTTAGCTATTTCTTTCCACTTTTCCATTAGAAATACACATAGTTCACAGCTCATAGATAGATTTATATTTGCTAGAAGTAGCGAATGTTGATGGGTAAGAAGATATAAGCCAACTAAATTAACCGGGTTCTGCATATGAAATGCCTGTCTGCTTCTGGGTAGATTTTATTCCAACCATAAATACCTAATGGAAATTGGTGGTTTGTGGGCTTTGTTAGAGGGAATAGTTCCCATTCTTATTGACTGTGAGAGCTCAGGTGGCTCTTGGGGGAAAAAAGGAATAGCTATAAATGATTTATTTTCCCAACAGAAGTTTGTGGTCATATAGTCTAAATGAAGGCCCAGGGCATCTTGGAGTATTCTACTGTGCCTTGATTTTATCATGTGAAGAACAGATAGGAAGGGTGCTCTCAAGTCCTGTCAGTTTCCTTGAAGCAATAGCAATCCGAAAGATGCAACTATAATGCATGGGTTTGCCCAGGACATCTTCCTGATGTCTCCATAGCAACTGATGGGGAGGAGGCAGAGTCAGGCTGAGCTACAGAATCCAGCCTGATTCTAGGTCTGGCTAATTAGGAGTGGTCCAAGTTTCCCATGAAGCATGGTGGTTGTATATCTTTGGAGCTTTCATTAGGGTCCAGGAAGTTCAGGCAAAATCATGGCCATCTCAGCACTCTGAAAGACTGAAGGAAGAAGTGGATGGCAAGTTCCAGCTCAGCTTCAGCAATTTATCAAATTAGCAAGACCTTGGATTTTCAGAAATAAAATCCAAAAAAGTTGTCATTCTATTTCTACTGAAACAGGTCTTTTTGTGTTGAACCATTGTGACAGCAAGATATAATCTCAGCACCATCCCATTTTGTAGCAGGAAGTGGTTTCAGAGAGACCTCATCTCAAAACAAAAAGGACTGGGAATGTAGCTCAGTGTAACAGCTTGGCGTGAACCCCCAGTACCACTGAAAAGTCATAGGACAGAGGAGTGAGGATTGGCAGGAACAAATGATTCTTGGGCTTGGCTGGGCATCTTCCCAGTACTTCCAGTCACTCAGCCTCTTTCCACCAGCACCATTGGCAGCACGTGAGGGTGTGTGTGTGTGTGTGTGTGTGTGTGTGTGAGCCCTGGAGAAGGAGGTGGCAGAGAAGTGGGTGATGAAAAAGGTAAGGTAGAGAGCAGTGAGAGACAAGTGTGTAGACACCTCCCAGCAAGAGAAGCTGGCACAGGCCAAGGGGGCATATGAAGGCCATAAAAAAGGGAAGTGGGATGGAGGACAGAAGAAGGTACCAAGAAATCTCAGGTGTGGTTAGAAGCCAAGGGAGGATGATGGTGGATAAGAGTGAAGAAGAGTGATCACATTGGTAGTTATATATAACTATAATTGGTATAGTTATATCAAAAGTCACCCCCAAAGGCCCATAGTGATTGGATCAAGATCAGTGCATGGATAAGTTTACCACTGTGATGTTGGGAGGTGGAGTCTAGTTGGAGGAAGTGGTCACCAGCCATGTGACCTGGAAGGGTCTATCTCCCTCCTCCTCCCTTGATCACTCTCTACTTCCTGCCTGCTATTCCATCAGCTGTTTCTCCTCCACCAAACCCCTCTCCAGGTGAATACGGCACCTCTGCAAAGAAGGGCTGAACCCTGTGAAATGCTGAGACAAATTACCCTGTCCTCCTTTAAGATGTGGGTGTCAGGTATTATGCCTCAGACACTAGGAAGTGATGGAGACTCATCCTTTACCCACTTGGAGCAGCAAGACTGGTTCCACACCAGGTCTGCGGGGCTGGATTGAGCTTCCCAATCCTGGAAACTACCTGGTTAAGTCCACTTTTATTAGGGAATTTACCTTTAGGCTGAAAGTCTTTAACTCCCTGAGGCAGACAAGCAGGACTCCAGAGGTCAGACCAGGCCTGGCTGCCCTAGGAAAGAAAAGAAGAAACATTCCCATTGGATGTTTTTAAGACTTACCTACTGGCCTGTAGAGTCTTTTTAAACTTCATTTGCAATTGGACTCTTAGTCAGGAATGGCGGTACTTGTCTGTAACCCCAGGACTCTGGGAGGCTGAGGCAAAAAGATAAGAAGTCAGAGCCCAACTTGAGCAATTTGGAGACTTAGTGAGACTTTGTCTTAAAATAAATAAAATTTTAAAAGGGCTAGGGATGTAGCTCAGTGTGAAGTTTCTGGATTTAATCCTCAATTTGGCAGTAACCAAGTTTGACAATTAGGTTGTAAAGCAGACTTTTTTTAACATAAATTTTTATGTAAATGTAAAATATAACATGCATTCTACTGAGTTTGAGCTATAGTCTGATGCCACTATTAAAAGAGACACATGAAGTCTAGCATCTTTAAAAGCTCTAATAAGCATCATCTGACATCAAGGTAAAGCTCTCAGAAGGAAAATCTATTTTTACTTGAGTATGTTAATGCTGGGAATAAAGATCAAACGCAGAGTATGAGCGTATGTCAATCATATTGAACTCCTCACCCCTCATTGCATTAATGCTCGCCTGTCCCTCATGATGTCTGAACTGGAGAATGTGTAAGGTAAACAGGGACCACCACTGCCTCTCCTGCTCAGTGTCACTGCCTGGTCACTGTTCGCTCTTGCCATCAGCTGCTGTGTCTGTGTGGGGTCCAATGGCCCCAAAGCCCTTAGTCACAGACCCTGCTGTGATGCCAAAGAAGCTGTATGGAGTTGGCTCCCTTGAAAAGGCACACAGCATTCAGGAAAAGCAGGTGGAGATGTCAGGTGGGCTCCCACGGGACTCTGGAACATAGAGGTGTAGAATTCATGGAAGCTTCATCCAGATGAGCAGAGAGAGCTGTGTGCAGCACAATCAGCAAACTAGGAATTTCTAGACTGGAAGCAGGAGGCAGTGGACAGTTCCTCCAAGGACAAGAGTCACATTCACGACAGGGTGGTCTTTTTACTCAGAGTTTTAAGAGCAGGAGTGAAGTTAAATGTGAAGCTTGAAGCCCTGGGGAGAGGCAGGAGAATGGGACAACTGCAAGGTGATATCATGAGATATCATGAGATATCATGGCCTCATTAGGAAAAGAATCTAGCCAACCATGCGAGTGCTTGTCTGTTATTCAGCACTCTTGAAGGCTGAGGTAGGAAGATCACAAGTGTAAGCTCAGCCCTGGTGACTCAGCTGTGTGATGAATAAAAATAAGAAAGGGCTGGGAGTAAAGCTCAGTGTGAAGGCCCTCACATCAATGCCCAGTACTGCAAAAAGGTAAATGGAACGGGATGAGATGGAATGGATCCAGCATCCCTGTGACTGCAAAGGGTGGAGTCCTATTGCTTCTTGTATTACCCACAGGCCAGCTTTTGTGTCCTGTTGCTTTTGAGCAATCAAGATCTCTGCTCTATCTTTCTAGTCCACAGCTTCACTGGAGATTCCTCTCAGGCCAAACTCACAATGTTTTAAATCATCCTGCTGGGTTCTCTGCTCTTGATTCTCAGTATAGAGCTGGCTAAAAGCTCCCAATGGCAGCCACACCACTGCCTCAACATTCAGCTGCCATGAAAGTCCTTCTGACAGATTAATTAGTCTGCTACTCTTAATCTCAGTCTCAGGCAAAGCCTCTGGACACAAGCAAAATGCAGACAAACTTTCTGCCACAGCATAATACATTGTCTGGAGTCCACAGCCAATGCAGTTCTTCCTAGAAGAAACCTTCCAAGCCTGGTCTTTACTGGTAAGATTTCTATTAACCTTCTGGTCTTCTGAGCTCTGACCAGAATCTCCCATACAGAACAGCCTAAAGCTTTCCAGCTCTAGTTTTGGCTGATATATCTGAACCTTTCCAAACTCTTCCCACAAACCACTCCCAAAGGCTCTTGAACCACATGATCAGGTAGAGTCACAGCAATGACCCCACTCCTAGTACCAAATCCTGTTAGCTACTTTTCTCTCACTGCTGGGACAAAATATCTGATGTCCAAAGTTAAAGGAGGAAAGGTTTACTTAATTCACAGTTTGTGGAGGTTTTGTCAGTGCAAAACTGGTGGTGCGTGGCAGAGGGACAACAGTTCATAGCAGTGGAAGAGAGCAAAACCAACAGGAGAGGAGCAAGAGCAAAAGGAGTAAACAATCTCTTTTGCCCCTTTTAATTTATCCAGATTGCTGAGATTAGAGCAGTGCCAGTTTAATCAGCAGAGTGATCCAGCAATCCCTCAGCCTTATTCCTAGCACCCTTAATCCCAGCATTGCAATATGAATCAGTCACAAACTCTCAATTCAGCTACCTCCAAAAGTGTCTGGCTCCCATAACTGCATGAGGCTTTGGGGCAACGTCTAGACACAACAGCACCACCAGGTTATAGTAGGTGATGGAACGCAGGCTCTGAGAAACACTGGGAAAACCACCCAATGTGGGTCAGGAGAGCATGAAGACCTCCTGCCGTAGCCACACTCAGCCTTTGATTTGTAGACAACTGCCCGCTTTGCATCAGCTTCAGGAAAAATGCAAACAGTAAATACCCAGGACTTAATCATGCCCAGAGACAGCAGGTAATAGAGAAACCAGCCCCAGAAGTGTCATATTGCTTGCTGAAAAGAAGTTCCAACAGAGTGCAGCTGAGGGCTCGCCAAGCCTGAGGAGGAGGTCCTCCTTGCCAGCTCCTGGACTACACAATTCCAAGCCTCATGTCCAAGGCTTAAACCCAATGTTCACTCACCCAAAACTGAAGATGTTCCTTATCCTGCTCTGTTCAATTTTACTAGCTTTAGACAATACCTTTATTTCTGAAATTACATGTATAAACTCTGTTTATTCATTGGTCTAAGAGAGAAAAATTCTTTGTGGGGATCCATACTCTCTATGTTAGTGTTAGATCATTCCTTGGTTGGGAGTCAAAAATGTTTGTAGTGATTCCTTCAAAGCAAAAGCAACTCCCTAACATGTTCTGTCCGAGATGAACTGGCCAGTGCTTTCTTTGAATGATACCAAATTTGTGAGGTCTTCTTTAGATCCTTAATTCTTTCTCTTTGCGTTTACCTAAATCAACCAGAAAGCTTCTGAAGGAAATTAGGTTTAGGTTTAGGAGGTGTGATTAAAAAATACAATGTGTGTTAAATCCCCCCAAAAACTATATATATATATATATATATATATATATATATATATATATATGACAACAGCCTGTCCAGGTGAGAAAATGTGAATTATAATGAGACAGACTGAATTGCTGGGGTGGGGGTGGGAGTGTGCTAGGGTTTGCTGCATGTAGTGATTTGCTGTGTGCAGACCTCTTCCTGGATCTGTTGTGGCCATGTGGTGCTTCAAAATTGCTCACAGAGGAAGTCTGCACACCGGAAAAACAACAAAAGCTGTATAACTCGCCTTCTTTCTCTTCCAGGAGAGCTGCATTGAACATTTGCCAGCACCCCAGGGCAAAGCCTGCCCGGAGTCTGCACTAGGCAAGGAGGTTGCATCTGAGTGTGAGGTGTCAGAGGTAGAACAAACAATGGCAGAGGAAGGAGATGGAGGTCAAGAGGGAGGCTTCTGGGGAGGGGAGGGTGGTCCTGGGAATGTGAGTGTGTGACAGTGGCAGAGCAGTCCCAGGAAGACACCTTGGGGTACATCCAGGCCACACCAAGAGGTCTTAGCAGACAGCCAAGTCCAGCAGAGGTTCCCGCGAGGTTCCTGAGCACTGATGTAGTCCTTCCAGGTTTACCATGACCCTGGATTTGGATGACAAATGGCAAAGGCAAGGGATGCGCCACGCGCCCTCCCAACAGCAGCTGTAACCTGGGTCAAGAGGAGCCAGATGGAGATGGAGACCCTGCTACCAGACGTTTTGGAAGAATATTCTCCCACAAAGCTGAGGCTGTTTCCTTAGGGACTTGTTCACCACCCACTCCTACAGCATCCAAGCAGCCCCAGGCGGCCGGGGCTTCATTCCATTTTGATTTGATCTGGCCCGCTAGAGCACTCTAAATTCTGTTTGTTTGAAGCCAGAGGTGTTTTTCAGACCCCTGGGAGGCAGTGGATGTCTGGGCGGTGTGGGGAGACAGTAGTGTGTTGTGACATTTCAGCAAAGCGGGCTGCGGAGCTGGTAGCAAGGTTGATCCCACGGCATGGCCAGGAAAGCAGCACCAGAATCCCTGGGCGGGTGTGGAGCGAATATTAAAGCACAGCTTACTGGAAGCTGCTCTCAGAGGCTCTGATTCTGCAGGCTGGGATGGGGCCTGTTATTTGCTTTTGCAAGTTGCCACGTGATGTTGATCGTGGCAGTGGTCACACTTTCAGCATTAGTACTTAGTACCACCCAGTGGAAGCCCAGGAGCCCAGTAGGTACTTCCATAAGCTATTTTAGTTCAATGTTTAAACACAAAATACAATTCCATCTTTTTGTATCCCCCCCCCATCAACCACTGAACTTGGCACCATGCTGAAAGAAACTTTCAAAGATGCATAGAAAAAAAACATGCCTGCCTGTCTCAGTAATAATTCCCAAAACAAGCTGAAAGGAAATGCTGTGTTTGGTACAATAAACCATCCTCCAAGGAGAATCAGGCGCCGGCAATACCACAGACCTCCCATAAATTCTGACACACCAGCCAAGAGCCATTCTGTTTTCTTGACATCCTGAAGTTAGCATTTTATAGCCTCACCATAATAAGATCATCTTGCTTTGGAGTCATTTGTGTTGTAATTGCTTTAAAATTTGAAAGAGCTCTGGATTTCCACAGCTCATTAAATTGGATTACATCAGGAAAGCTGGAGATTAAAAAAAAGAAGAAAAGAAAAAAAAGAACTGGGGAAGTGACCTTTATTTGTTCCCTTACCCTGCTACGTCATTTTCTTGTGCTCTTGTTTTCACCACTGGATGTTGCCAAACCCTTGTCCATGGGCTTCAGAAACCTCAGAGGGTACCACACACATCTCCTTCACACTTACCCAATTTTAGGGGCTTCTTTCCTGTGAGACAAAAGCCACCAGGAGGCACCTGTGGCCTTGGATTTGAAGTTTCTCCAGGGACGGCTCAAGCCTGACTGATTAATTCCATTACCTTTCTGCCTGGCCTTGGTGACAGGAGGCTGAGTTCCTCCAGGCCTCAGCTCTGACACATCAAGACACGGAGGTAGGAGGGGAGTGAAAAGAAAGGCAGATGGCCCCCCATCCCTCGGTTATATTGCCAATTCAATTTTCAAATGGTTTGTCAGTGCTTACTATGTGCCAGGCACCAGGTTATGATGCATACACATTGTATCAGAGAAGGGCACATTAACACCATGAAACGGAACCAGCCTAAAGTGCCCGGAGCTAGTGAGCAGCTCCAGAGCCCAGAGATGCCCAGTGTACCTTGATGTCTAGAAAAATTATTTTTATGGACTTTATCAAGGGGTGACTATTTAAACTTTTTTGACTTTCTAAAAATTAATCATGTTTATTGGCTGCAGTTTAGGTGTGCACAATGGACTCATTAGCTATAGGGAATTTGTATCTGGTATAATTTAATTCTTCATTTTCCCATTCTCCTAACTTCCCTTCATCCCCTCTTTCTCTCATTTACAAAAGCTTTGTTTTCACTTTTTCCTTGTTTTCCCATTTTTTCCCTTTACCTTCCTTTTCGCCCTCTAGTTCCCTTCCCCCTTTGAACCTTTTCTTACTATTTCACAATTTCTGTTACACACTTTGGTCATCATCTACATTTTTGGTTTCTCCCACCGGAGAAACAATGTGGTATTTACATCTGTGTGTCTGCTTTATTTTGCTTAAGAGTATGGCCTCAAGGGGCAACCATTTAGTTAAATTTAAATAATTCATTGCAGGAAAGGCCACATTGCTGTGAACTTCCTGAAAATTCCCCCTTTCACCGCAAACACACTTATCCCACTGTTTTTGCTACCTTGTGAAGCATCTCTGGAGTCCTCTTTCCCAAGTGTCTTTCTGAGATGGGATAAAAAAAATCTGGTAATTGCTGCTGCCAAGCATCATCCACTGGAAAGGTAGCTTGTAAAAACATGACACTGTGTCCTCATCCTCCTTAGTCACTGGGTCTGGCACCATGTGACTCCTGGTTCTTCCCCAAAGTTAAAATGACCAGAAAAGGGAGACATTTTGAGTCTACTCAGGACATCAAGGAAGCCAGGACATCATAGCTAAAGACCCTCAGGAGAGAGGACTCTAGAGCTGCTGCAGAGAGCAACAAGGATTCTGAGATGGACTGTGTCTGTAATGATTTTGTGGGCATTCGTGGCAACATGTTTTTGCCTGTAATATATTAAAAATAAATAAATAAATAAATAAATAAATAAATATTCACGATATTTTCCAATCACTGTTTTAGATCTTAGGGGTACATACCATAAACATATAAGACAAATACAGGAAACCTGATGTCAGGAAGTTCAGAAAAGTTCAGAAAATTGGTAAAGAACACAAATACCATGTTTTATCAGGTTTTCAATGAATACTGATTCACATTTTAATATTCCCCAAACAAAAATCTTGCATTAATGCTGGTTTAAAATTCAAAGTATTTGGGTGAGATGGATCCTGCCTTTAATCCTAGCACTCTGAAAGGCTGAAGTAGAAGGATTCCAAGTTTGAGCCCTGCCTGGTATAGTGATAAGTCGTGTCAACTTGAGAACTCTAGAAGCTTAACTAAGTAACTCAGCAGTTCTACATCCTAGAATACCATCCTAGGGTGTAGAGAACATGCTCTAGGTCAGCTGTTTAGGTTCCAGGATGTTGTAATGGTTGATTCATTGTGTCAACTTGAGGACTTTAGAAGTTTAAGTGGCTCAGCAGGGGGCCAGAGACCTCACTTTGTAAACATTCTGAGCCTGTGCAAGAGGAGGGTTCAGAGATGGTGTGAGTGTTACACCCACCTGAAGTCCAGGAGCCTCCTTACAATTCAAAGGAGGAAAAGAGGCTCTGCTCTCCCCCTTTTTGCTATTGTTGCTTTTGCTGTCTTCCACCACCATGAATGTTTGCCCCTCTGTCCTGTCAACCTGCCTTGGAGTCAGCAGATTATGGGTTGAAACCTCCACAAACTATTAGGTAAATAAACCTTTCCTCTTAATTTTTGCTGTTGGGTGTTTTGTCTCAGCAATGAGAGGAAAGTAACCAAGACACCCAGGCAACTTAATGAAGTCTCAAACTGCTTAAAAAAAGAGAGAAGAAAGAAAAGAGGATTTGTGCTTTCATTGTCTGATAATTTTTCATGCCTATATCTTGTAATCTGAGCAACTACTTTGAAGCTAACAATATACAATATATTAGCCATTGTTAATCTCTTACTATTTTGTTTTGAAATTCTGTATCATTATTTTTATTTTTTGTTTTACAATTAAAAAGAAAGCATTAAATTGCAAGTAGCCAGGTGACCCATGTGGCACTATCAATGCCCACATTAGCATAAACATTCATTTTGTCACTGATTCTAACACTGTATGAGGGTTGGGGACTTAGCTCAGTGGCATAAGTGCCTGCTTGGCAAACGTGAGGTTGTGAGTTTAATCCCTGGGGCGCGCGCGCACACACACACACACACACACACACACAAATCTAACACTGTATGGTCCTAAAAGTCTCTTCTGATCTTCTGACAAGAATGAAATAAGATTTCTAAATGACAAGAAAGCATGACATCATAGTATAATTGGAGGAATTTTCTTTCTCAGATTTACATGAAAGAAAAGTAAAGCTTACAATGAAGAATGTTTCCATGGAATAGGACAAGAGTTAAAAACCATTTTGTGTGTGAGATACTATAGAAAATGGAGAAATTACAGCATTTGATGGAGTGAAGGAGGAATGCTTTGTGCAGAAATGATTCCTTTTTCTGAGACTTAGAAGATGTGCAAAAGTTCAAATGATTTCACTGTGGACCTCCCAAAAGGGTTAAGGGAAGGTGAGAACAGATTTGCTATTTCTGAACCCTTTATATCTTGTATTGAATTTCAAACTTATTTCTCTACTATGAAGCTTTTTTTTAAAGCATTATGAAGGTTTTAGTCTACTTTTTCTTGCTGTAATACACCCCTGAGCTGGTAAATTTGGCATGGTTTTGGAGGTCCTTGCCCACAGTCAGTAGGCCCTGTTGCTTTGAGGTCTGTGGTGAGCTCACACATGATGGCCCAGAAGAAAGTGGTCAAGGTCTCACCATCCTCTTCCAGGACCTGAGAGCAGAGACCTGGATCCCACCTGGTGAAGTACCCACCAGCACCCAAAAAAGTCAAGTACCTAATTTTTAACACATGGCCTTGGGAGACGCTTGGGACCCCAATTCTATAATGTATGCACATATATTTATATATGCATGTACATATAAATATACAAACATGCACATATGCATGTGTATGAGCACATATGCAAATGCAAGCATTAATATAAATGTCTATGTGTGGAAGTACCCTCCTCTTATCATCTCTTTTATAGACTTGCTGCCACTTTCTGCCCTTTCTGGCTTGTGTCTTCCCTTTCTTTCTCCTCATCTCAGTTTGATTATAATCTGAAACTGGAAGTTGCTCTTCATTATTTGTAGTGGTTGTATACATTATATATCATGAACATGGTATTTATTTAATGTCTTGAAGAATGTATTATTATTTCCATCATAGTTAAAAATAAAGTGAGCTGGATTTTTCCAGTAACTCTTCACAAAGACAGGTAATGTGTTTTGGGTTCAAAAATCAAGGAGCTCAATCTTTTTATAATTTGCAAAGGACTAGAAGACTTTTCCACACTGTTGTGAGACCTCTTATCTTTCTGGTTGAGCAAGACTTTTTGTCTTTTGATTTTTACAGTTATCCATGCATACCAGTGTTTTCTACAGTACAATTCCTAATGCCTAGAACTTGGAAGCAGCCTATCTCCTTATCAACAGATGAATAGATATGATACTTCTACTGTGTAGAAGCAATGGGCTACTAATCAGCTGAAACGAGTAAATCTGAATCTCTGTTTTTAAATTTTTTCAAAATTTTATTTAAAGAGAAAAAAAAACAGAATAAAGGATAGCAACAATACAGAATTCCAAGGATAAAAGGAAAAGAACAACAACAAAAAAAACCGAAGAAATTATTACTTGACAAATTACATACTGACTTCTTGGAAATAGTTGTTTAAATTACAAAGTTAAAATGTAAAGTAGACATTCAAACAGTGAGAATATTAACAGTTCTGCTCCACATTTGGACAAAAACAGCAATATGGTCATCCATGTTACCCACGCAAATATACATGCAATTATATCAAAAGGATAAAATTAAATACAGCAAAACAGAACAAAGCAAATCACAAGAAAGCAATGTAAGAGACATAAATTTCAAAACTAGACAATCGGAGATACTCACTCTCTATCATATTGACTCTTGTTTTCTTCCAAATAGTTGTGCATATTGTCACATACAGGGAATTCACATGAAAAAACATAGTATGGAATTGATCTGAGTAGGACGAGGAAGGCATTTCAAGTCTTCAAGACCAGACAATAGGGAAGGCAAGAATGGCTGTCATAGTGTCTCTCATTCTCTTCAAAATAGCTGTCCATACTTTCATGTGTGTTGAACTTAAACAAAACAAAACAAGCTAAAATCACTTTGAACAAAGAATGATAGTTTTGCTGGATTTCACATCATGACATTATGGAATCAGCACTGGGTACTATAGTGTCTCTTTTTCTTCAAAGTAGTTGTCCATTTCAACATGTGTTATATAGTTGGTTCTTGTAAACTGTTTATAAGCTCTACACATGCATGAGTCTCTACATGTATATCTATCCTTTCTGTATTAGAGGGAAAAACAAAACAAAGCAAAATAAAACAAAACAATTCCTAGAAAAGCATGAAGCAAAAAAGTCATATATAACCGCAATACAAGGTGATCTACAATGGTTACCATGATGTCTCATCAGTATATAACAACATCATTAAAAACTAAGCATTGGAGACAGCATAAGACTTCAAAAGCAAGTAATAATCAAACCAGACTGGGTATCTTAGTGAATCTTGTCATCTTCAGTGTAGTTGCCTATACTCTTAGACTTGTTGCTATCCATCATAACAGATTTAAATAAAATCAGTCAATACAAAGTAACAATCCAACAAACCAGATTCAAATAAGATCACTCATAATAAGACAGTATAAGTTATAAAGGGCTTCAGATTAAGTTGGTAGGAAATTACGAATACCATAATATGTCCTCTTATTTTTGGGATAGCTGACCATGCCCTCAAGTGTAGCATAAGTAGACAAACTGGAACAGCACGTAATCCATCCAAGCAGAGTGATGAGAATAATGTAAATTTTAAATCTTGTTACCCAATTAACATATCCTCTGCCTTCCTTTCTTAGACAATTCCTCCCCTTTCACTCCTATAGGGTGTGCTGCTTCTTTTGGGTCCCACTGCCTCCCTATATAGAGCCTCTCAATGGACCCTATCTCTTGATCTACTCTGCCTGTGTTTCTCTCTGTTAATATATTAAGGCCATTTATACTAGAGATTATAGCCAATCTTGTCCGCCTTATTTCTGCTATTCTGTTTTTCTGCCATTGGTTGTCTATTTTTCTGTTCCACTCCACTGTCTGCCCCATTCACTGAGGCCTCCTGCCATTGTTCCTGAAATGCTCGTATTCTTTTTCTCTCTCTCTAAAATGTCCTTCAGTATTTTTTGTAGGGTTGGATTGGTGGTCACAAATTCTCCCAGTTCCTCTTTGTCATGGAAGCATCTTGCTTCTCCATTAATTTTGAGAGAGAGTTTTGCAGGATCCATCAATCTGGGCTGGAGGTTGTTCTCCTTCAGGGCTTGAATATTTCACTCTAAGCTCTTCTTGACTTGATGGTCTGTGTGGAGAAGTCTGCCATGATTTTGATGGGTTTTCCTTTATAGGTGATCTGTTTCTTTTCTCTGATGGCTTTTAATATTCTGTTCTTATATTGAATTTCTGGGATCTTGATTATTATGTGTCTAGGTGTAGCTCTGTTTTGGTTGTAGGTGGCTGGAGTTCTGTATGCTTCAATATATCTGCATATCATTTCCTTTTTCTACGCTTGGGAAATTTTCCTTAATGATTTCTGTGAATAGCCTTTGCAGTTCCTCTGTTTTGACTCCTGCTTCTTCATTCACATGCTTTATTCTTAAGTTATAGATCCTCTTGTCATCTTCCAGTCTTTGTATAGTTACTGCCTGCTCCCTTGTTATTTTTAAGAGATCTTCCCTTTCATGATCACACATTGCAAGCCTGTGTTCAATTTCTGATAGTCTATCTTTGGTTTCTTTCAAGCAGTTTTGCCAGTTTTCTATGGAGTCTTTAGTTTCCTGATAATCTCTTTGAATCTGCTTCATGAATTCTAGGTTTTCTTTGTATTCTTCATTAAACCTTTCTCTCCTTTTGTGTTCCTCCATTCTTCTGTCTGTGTCTCCTTGAGAGGTGCCCAGCCTTTCTTTTATTAATCTACTTATCTCTTGTTTAATTTGAATTAATATTTCAGTTTTGATCCCACTTACGAGGTCCTAAAGTTGTCTCTTTATGTCTGCTACCATTGTGTTTGATGTTGCATGTTTGCTGCCCTCACTCTGTATTGTATTTACCTCTCCTGGGTCAATGTTCTCAGGGTTGGGGGCTGGGAGTGTTTTCTTATTTCTCCTGCCCATCATGTTTTTGGTTCCTTCCATGCAAGTGTATAGTGCTATTCTCAGCCCCTTTTCTTGTTGGTTAAAGTTTCTCTAGAGTGCACAGGCTAGGAGCTTCTGCCCTCTGCTGGCTGCTATCAGAGATTGAAGTTCAAGCAAGGGCAGTGTGCACTGTCTCCTCCCCTCCAGGCTAGTCAACCTTTGCAGGCCTTCACTGCATCAGTGTGCACCGTGTTCAGGGAATTTATTTGTAGTGACCCATTGGGTCCCGGCCAGGGGCATGGCCCAGTCCAAGCAGATCCCACCAATCCACTTGGCGAGGGGAGCAACCAGTTTAAGCCACTTCCTTATGGAGTTAGAGCTGTCCTACCAAAATCCAACATGTCATCCAGTCAGTTGCCCCTTTCCCATGGGAGGGTCTTATTGCCATCACTCACCACATGTTGATGCTGTTCCCTGAGAACTGCTGGGCTCCCTGATCTCCGACTTCAGCACGGCTGCAGTGCGAATTCACGGTGCCTCTGGGTGGGTTGCGTGCAGGGCCAGGTCCTGGGCAACTGCACACAGGGCTCTTCAGCTCCACACTCTGGCCACTCAAGCCAGTCACATCGGCGTGGTTCAGTCGTTAGGTGGGTCTTGGGCAGGAATTCGGATGGCTTGAGGAGGGAGCTGGCTCGCTGATCTTAGCTTCTCTAATGGTAGCCCTGGTACCTCATATTCAAGCAGGTTTTTTTTCACTTCAGTTTCTTCTTGGGTTGAGAAAGTCCATATCTCTCTGTTTGGGTCTCTCCAGGGTGTTAAATTCTGGCATTTAAGCTGTCTCTCTCAGAGAGGGTCCCTCTCCTGCTACCTACTGGTCCGCCATCTTTGGAAACCCTCCAATTTGAATCTCTTGTAGATGAGTGGATGCACTTTGAGACCATGATGCTTAGTAAAATATTCAGACACACAAGCTTCAATATCACATGGTTTCTCTTATAGGAAAAAACCCCAAAGCATACATAATTGAAGAGCAAATTAAAAGACAGATGATAGGAAACAGGGAGGTAGATTTTTTGCAAATAGGAAGAGGACCAAGAGATGAAGGGAAGGGGAGGGAGGCGAAGTAAAAAGATTAAGATACAATATGTTCCCATACCAATTCCAACTGTGTATCACAATCAACTATGTATCACAAATGTGTATGAATAAAAAAATTCTGAAAGCTGAAAAAGAGTTTTGACAGCTTGGCTAGAAGCACACCATAAATCGTCCCTCTGTGACATCCCTAGGTTTCATCATTTTCCTTTCATGTATTTTGGGAGAAGATATAGAAAAGATCGATACTTACTTCACTGTTTGCTCACTATATTGGAATAATTCAGCATTAACATTTGTCAGGTGGCTGCATTCTTGAAGCTGAAAGGCTGGGTGTTGGGAGAGCAGGTATAGTTTGGGGTAATCTGCTCTAGGGTATAATTTGCAGGACTGTCTCTCCTTAGCTCCTCCTTGGTCAGCTGGAGATGGTTGCAGACATATTCTGTCTGTCTGTTTTGCTTTCATTACATATTTTTTGGTTGTTATTGATTTTACTTTTATGTGAAACTACTGCTAGATAAAACATCAAAGCAGAAAAATCTCCTTATGGAAAAGAGAGAAATAGCCCCATTTGGCATCAGTGTGAAAGCTGTCAATCACAACAGCAAATGTTCAAGACTGTAAGCTACAGAAACTGCAAACACATGCAAATAAAATAAAAGATCAGAAAAACAAGCAAACAAACTTTAACATTATCTAAGAAAGTATCACCTAG
>PVJX010011377.1:0-53753 GCA_004027295.1 Dolichotis patagonum | reverse complement strand
GACCTTGTAATGTTCCAAAGTCCTGATTCTTTCAAATGATTTATTCATCTTTCTCAGTACTCAGAGGATTACAGAGAACATTTATAAATGAGCTCCACCACTGTTGTGGGCGAACTAAAATGAGTTTAATAAGAACCAAACACTCAACACCACTTTCCATTCACTGGGTAAATGGCATGACTCACAGGGAAAAGGCACTTCCCAGAAGTCAGTCTTACCTTGCAAGTCTTCCTGACATCTCCAATGACACCTTCCAGTACACAACAGTACATACATGAGGGCAAGATGAGGATCCCCAATACCCAGGCCCAACTCTGATCTGGGCCTGGCCGTTCAGACCCTCCCTCAAGATTGCTCAGTTCAGAGCTGAGCAGAAGAAACCCTGCCTTGGAGCCAGAAGAGCCCAAAGGAAGCTAGGACCTAGCAGCCATCTTCCCTGCTACATGAGAAAGCCTGTCAGAACAAGAAGAAAGGGAGCTCTTTGGAAGTTGGCAGAAACTTGATAAAGATGGAGCTGGAGAAAAGAAAACCATCCAGTGGCACGAGACCCTGGTCCCAGTCTCTGAGGCCAGGCTCCTACAAGCTCTTCTTCATCCTTCCCTGACCACGTAAGCACACCAAGTCCCCTTGCTTCTGCTAAAGCCCTTGACTAACATGCAAGCTAATGCGGGAGGGCTGTAGGTGGCTGCAGTGGCCGCGGCTCTGGGGTCACTTTGGAGTACTGCTGTAAAAGCAGGTGCATCAGAAGCGAGCCAGGGCCAATGCTCAACCGCTCTGCACAGGCGTTTGAATAGATTTTCCTAGCTTCACTGAAACTGAGTCCCCAGGACTGCCGCATAATTTCAGCAGAAAAGCCTTCCAGCCCAAACATTTGCTGACTTTGGATACAATCAAGACTCTCCAGGGGAGGCAGCTGAACTTGCACCTGGGCCCCTGGACTTGATGTCCAGAGCTCTCACTACTGCAGCACAGCCTCAAAGAAGGAAAACTGACAAACAGACAGGAGGCAAAAGCCAGTGCATACATCTTTTGGAAGCCACCTGCTTAGAGAAGCCATTTGTCTCAACAGGTTCCTTGGCCAGAGTGGTGGCCTCAGGGAGTACAGACGGACATGATGGGAAGCACGGTGGGGTGGGGTGTTCCGAAGGACTGGAAAGGAGCCCCGACTCCAGGAGCGCTCCTTTGGCAGTAACCGATGGTGGCAGCAGAGCTCGCCCTGCTTGAGAGACTGCCATTTGGGTTTAAGGAAAAGGGGAAATGAGGGCACAGGAAGGGTGCATGCCAGACCACGCAGCTGGCCCTGGACTGGAAGCATTAGGCACTCAGAAATCCTTTCCTGCCTAGACAGCAGACTTTGTCTCAAGCCAGCTCATTTCACTGCAAATTAAACTTCTAGTCTCCCAAGTGCTCAGCCACTGGCAATACCATGAATTTATCACATGTCATAAGCTAGAGGTACACAGAGTGATGTGATTACAGCTTTCAGCTTTAGAAACTAGCCTGCAAAATTACCACAAATAAGCAAACAAACTTACCGGAACATCTATATCAAGAGCTCATACAGATAATTAAAATGTTCAGACAATGTGCAAAAGATAGGAGGAGAAAATTTCCTCAGGAGGAAAAATAATAAAACAACAGAAAAAAATGTGGTATTTATTCATTCTCAAAAAAACACAATTTAAAACTATTTGTCACAGGATTGCCATTAAATTAACAAAAAAATAAGAATGCCTAGTAAGAGTGAGAGTTCAGGGGAAATGCTAATTTCAAACATTACCAGTGGCAGAATATTTTGGAAGTAATTGAGAAAGTAAATTTCTTGAGCCACAAAATGATCGATACCCTATAACCCAACAATGACCACTCCATGGAATTCTTGTTCTAAAAGCCAGATGTCTGAAGATCTTGGCACTGCAGCATAATTAACTGACCCTGAAAAAAAGTTTACAATCTAAGTGTCCCTAAAATGGAACAAGTTATATATCCTCCTAATGGAATATTTGGGAGCTACTGAAAATGACAATTGTGAAGGTTATATAACACCTAAGAAAATGTTTCTAGTGTGCTTTCTGCAAAAAGAAAAGTGTACAGAGGCCAGGATTACAATGATGGAAGATACATAAGTGCAGAGGTACACTAATAAAGGAGCTTGAGACAACAGAAAGCGGTGTGGAGTCCTGGAGAGTGGCCAGTTGTGAGCCTCAGTTTCCTCATCAAAGAATTTGGGGCAGTGAGAGATTCTCATAACTCTCTCCCTCTCTTCTTTCCTGCAATGGGGTCATACGTGGGGTGACATATGGAAAGTGCCTCCACTCCACACGCTCCTCTTTGAAGCCAGCATCTCGGGAGGCTCTGTCCCTCTCTGCCAGGCCTGTGGTGGCCAAGGCCTTCAGCAGCCAGAGATTTGCTCAGAGGAAAGACGACATCCCAGAAGCTCACCCAGGGAGATGCCTGCGAGTCAGAGAAAAGCCCACACGACCCCAGGTCACACCTCACAGCCTCATTGAACCTACCTAGTTACTTCCTTCGTCTTAATACGGCCACTCAGAGGCCTACCACTTCAACAGGTAAGTGGGGCAACAGATCAGCGCCGGGCCCACCTCCATGCAGGTGCCTCCTTGCGGCTGCTCTTGCCAGCTGCCAGCCACCAGCCCAGGGCTTTTCCACTCCTCCGCACAAAACCAGCACAGTCCTATAGCAGCACCCCTCCCCGCTCCTGTGAGGGACTCTCTTGGGCTTCATTAACACTGTTAACTACTCAGGGGGCTTCGAGATGCTGCAGCATAGCACAAACCCAGCCAGGAAGGGGACACCTTCATCCTGGTCCCAAACGTCCTCCCCAGCCCACCGACAGCTTTCTCAGGCTTCTCTCACTCGGCATAAGAGGCAGGCGAATGACCACTACCCCTTCACCCACAGGGAATGATCCACAGTGAAATGCCAAACGGCTGTCCCTACAGCAGGTTGGCTCTGTTGTGGTTTGGATCCGACTATCCTCAGGTCTTCTGTGTGGAAGTTTTCTCCTCCCAGCCAGTGGAGTCATCGGGTGAGGTGGGAGGCCGGGAGGCCCCTGGAAGGGCATTTTGGGTGCCAAGCCCTTTCTGTGTCTTTGGCTTCCTGGCTGCCACAGGGTGAGTGCCTTGTCCACATGTCCTCCCTGCCATGGATGTTCGGCCTCACCATAGGTCCAGAGCAATGGGCTGAGCAGCCACAGACTAAAACCATGCACCAGAATGAACCTTTCCTCCTCGTAAGTCTTCGTCTCCAGTATTTCGTCACAGCAATGAAACGCTAACAAGTCCTCCAACATTCTCCAGACTTCCCTGACGCAGCTAGTGGCAGGTGATGGATGTGAAAGGTAACATCCTGTTTGGTCACCTTTTAAATAACCAAGCACTTGGATGGCCCTTTCCAGATGCCAGAAATTGTTTTGGAGCTTTACATGTATTATTTTATTTAATTCTCACAGGACTCTTGTCACATAGGATTAGTAGCTTTACCTGACAGAGAAGGAAACTGAGGCTCAGAGACATTGGGAAGCTTACACACAGCAGAGGTAGGATTTGAATCCAGTCAGGCGCCAGAGTCAGGACCTCAAGCTACCGTTCTCTGTGCCTTTCAAAGGTTTAGCTGCCAGCATTGGCGCCTCCCGCACAGGTGGGCAAAGTGTGGCTCAGGGACGGCAGAGTCCACACACCCTCACAGTGGCCAGGCTGGATTCCTGCTTGGGCTCGTGTTTGGCTTCTCTTCTCTGGAGAGGTGACTTGGAGTGTTTGTTAGAGAGCGCATCTCACTCACTTGCCCTGATATTTGAACTCGTGAGAACTTTGCAGCATAATCAGACGTAGAGTACAGAGCTACGTCTCACAGACCGCAAACGTGCTTCACCTAAGATGGATGCCCCCAGGATGCCTGGCAATGAATTCCTGAGTAGGACTGCAGAGGAACTAGCCCCTGATCCTCCGCCGTCTCCTTGGAGTCACGTAACAAGCAGGATCAAGGTTTGCCCTTTGATGCTTCTGGGGAGCTCCTGTCAGAGCGAGCACCTTTAGAAGCCTGGAGTTCCCAGGCCACCTGAGACTCCACCTTTCCTGTGTCTCACACTCACAATTCACCCCTCCATCCTCCATGGCACAAGGGCTTCCTGGAGTCTCAGGGCCCACAGACAACTCTGGGTCATGCTGTCCTCTGTGACCAGAGTCCTCATCAGTAATAACAGCAACAGTTTGATAAGAACTGGCATTAAAACCTGGTTCACCAGACTGGAAATCCAGGCCCCTGCTTCTTTACTGTTGGGAGAAGGAACTGTCATCAGGACTACCTTTGTGACCATGTGAACTCCAGATTCCTAAAAATGCAAACGGTGGAGGTCTCTCTGGTGGCTGGGGCTGGAGGGGGCCGCACATTACAGCTGTGGCTGCTCCAGCAGCCACTTCACTGCTTTCACTGCAGGGAAGAACGTGCTGTTTCCTTTTCCTCTGGTAATGTCTTGGCTTTTGCACTTGTGCCTGTACTATCAGGGACCTATGACTTTTCTGGTTCTAATGCTACTTCTTTGAGAGTTCTTTCAGCTTGGAGACACCAGCACATTCGCAAAAAGAAATGGGTCTCCTGCATTCCCAGCTGCCCTTTTATGTGCCACTGGGTGAGTCTCCAAGGTGGCTACTGCTCTGGATGGTCCGTCCATGGCATGGAAGACTCAGATGCCAAAGAGGCCTGCCCAGGTGATAGACTTCTGCTGTCTAAAGCAAGGTTTCTCATGTCAGCACCAACTCTGAGGTTGCATATTCCAGTGAAGCAAGGGCTTTCTTGTGCATGTAGCTTAGTCAGCAGCACACCATCCTCTATCACTCAGACACCAAGAGCCAGACATTGCCAAGAGTCCCTGGTGCTCCTGGTTGAAGACTACTCTTCTAAACACATAGTTAATGCCCTGTATGCTGGGCTGCCAGTGTCACAGGGACTAGGATGGCTTGGTGGCAGGGTTGCCTGAGAACAAATAACCCAGGTCCCCAGACAGAAGGAGGGAGGTTCCTGCAGGCCCACTGTCACAAAGGAAGAACAAAAGTACCACCAGAGCCTTTAACAGCCAATCAGAGGAAGGGTCTTAGATAGGAGCATCTTAGTTTGGTTTACCCAGGAGATTCAGAGATAAATTTTCCAAGCAAGAAGGGTCTGTAGGAGATACAAGGAACACTAGCAGGTGATAGGGATGAAACAGGAAAAGAAAGGTGCCCATGATGGGCTGTCTAGCTGCTACTGTGGTAACCAGGTTGTAATCCTGATGGTGACCTCCAGAGGGCAGCGTCAAGCACATGCCTAAGAATGAGAGAAAGGTACAAACGCACCAGCTCCTGTCAGTCAGCGGTTGCCCACTGCTCTAAGCAGTGATAGGTTCTAGGAGTCAGGGATAGACCCCCAGCAGGGAAAAAGAGTGCATCAAAAGAGAACCAGGCCATCTGTGCACCCGCATGACAGGGCACCTACAGTGTCTGCTACTGCCAGATATGCCAGACGCTGTATTTGTTGCACTCAACCGCTGCAACTTTGTGTATTGCTGGGCCTTGCCTCTTTAGTGCCTTGGTTTCCAAACTGTGAGGTGAAACTCTTCCTTCAAGTGTGGTCTTAAAGTGAAGCTCAGTGCCTCAATGCAGTGGCAAACAGAAACACCAAAACACCAGGATTTGGGGCAGATTTATTTAACATCAATGGGCACTGACCTCTGAAAAGTGTCAGACTCTGAAGGCTCAAGGAGGGAGGTTTTTATGGAGCTGCAAGGAGAAAGTACAGAGTCAAAATGGATTGTCAACTGGGGATTGGTTTGCATCACAGTGACCACTCTGTGCATTATAGTGACTGGCCATTTCTGGGAAACAGAAGTAACAGGAACTGTAACAGGAACTGAAGTGAACTGGAAGTTACCTGGGCAACTAACAGAGACTGACATATACTTGCAGGGATCAGGGAGCACTTTCTGCTACAAGGCAGCACAGCAGAGTCCTGACTGTGGGGACAGGGCAACAGGCGAAACTCAGGAGTGACAGATCAGAAAGCAATCTGAAAACACCAAGTTAACTCTGCGCCCTGTTAGTCTGGTAACCTTGGACAAGACCATCAACCTCGCCAAACCCTGGTTTCACTATGAAAAGGGGCAGATTCTGGTCCACATCTCACACAGCTCTGTGAGTATTAAATGCCACCTCAGCTGCGATGAACGCTCCTGGTTCATATGAGCTTCAGTACCTAGTTCCAGCTGAGCTGATTTTAAGAACTGCAGCCTACTCCTCCAGGGGCCACGTTTTGAGGCTCAGTGTTCACCATTACTCTTCAGCCTCAGAAGAATGATTTTGGTAGAGCAGTGCCTCCTGTATTTGGGAAGTGCCCTCCAAGTTTACCCATCAAACTGTGTGGCTCTTCAGGCATGCAGTGAGCCTTCTGGGCTGTATTACACAGCTCCTCTGACTTCTAGTACAGCTGTACAGGTTGCTGTCGGTGCCAGCTCCCTCCCTGTCTCCTTCCTCTATTAATACAAAGAAGCCCAGCTCTGCTCCCACCCACGGCTGGCTGGGGTTCTCCTTCCAAACAGGATGGCTCACCTGGATCGGAGAAGGGCTTGTCCCTGGACACATTCATCACGCAAGACTGCCGCTGGGAACTCAAATTCCCAGGACCACCTTGCCTGCAGTGAACCTCTGTTTCCCATTCCATTCACTATTCCAGCCCTTGTTTGTCCCCTTCCTCTTCCTTCCACCAAAATTGGAGGGGGCAGGAGTGGGCCAGGCCAGTCAGAGATTTGTGCGAGACTTCTGTACCTTGCTGGGAGGCGGCCAGGCTGGGGGAGGTCCTCTTTCAGGTGGGATCCATAAGCAGATGGTGTTCTTCCTGCCAGTGGAGCGATGGAGAAAGAGCCTTCCTGAGAGACAGAGTCCTGATGATATGGCCTAGCTCTTGGGTCACAGTGTGCCTGAAATCTGCACATTCTGGGACTCTTTAACTATGTGAGACAGTAAAGCCCACCACCCGTTCCTAGTCTTTCTTCTTAAGCCAGTCTGAGTCTGGCTCTCTGGCACTTGCAACGTTACAACGGTCACCTGACACAGAGTCTGCAGTGGGTAGGACATGGTCCCCGAAGTGCCCACACTGGAAACCCCACCCACTACCACAGCCTGCTTAATTTTCCTACTGATTTTCTCTGAGGTTTTTTTTCTTGAAATGATTAAAGTTCTATTTTTCATGTACTTTATTAAATACCTGGTAATCATTTCCCATACCTCTTATTATCTTTGAGTCCTTTGATGAAGGGTGAAATTTTCAGCAAATGTTTGCCGAGCTCATGGTGGTTGACCATTTTATTTTCTTTTGACCCTTGGCAGCTGCACATCTAATCCTAAAACTGGCTTTTACTCTGGACCTCTCAATAGCCCTATCTTTCTCATTTTCAGTCTGCCATACAGTCACACACCATGTAACACGTGAGGTATACTGGCCATCAGTCAGATGTATTAGTCACTTCTGGCCACGGAGACCAAATACTCACCATCCATATCTTAAAGGAAGAGACACTTATTTGACTCACAGTTTAGGAGAGCTTGGTCCATGGTCAGGTGGCTTCAAGGCAGAGAAAGCATGGAGGAAGGGCTTCAAGGAGGAAAGTTGCTCAATTCATGGCTCCAAGAAGCAGAGAGAGGAGGGAAGAGCCAGGGACAAGAACACATCCTTCCAGGTAATGTTCCCCTGAACTGCCTCTTCCAACCAGACCACACCTCCTAACAGCACACTCCACTATGAGCTTATCAGTGGCCTAATCCACTGATGAAGATGGTGCCCATCCGTGATCTAATCACCTTCCAAAAGCAGGCTGCTGAACACGTGAGCAGATGGTACTAGTGCATGGCCTGGGGGTGTGTCAGGCTAACCACCTAGGGGCGAGTAAGAGCTCTCTGCAGTGTGCAAGAAGACATCGCCTAATGCTGCCTTCTCTGAACATAGCCACATCAAATGTATTTTGATGCTAAGTTTGACCCTTGCCAAGAATCCAGTGACAGCAGGCACTCTGGAACGTGAGAGGCCTTGTGAAGATAGTGAGGATTCACAGGAGGGAACACACTGAACAGCAGACGACTCCACTTCAAAACCACACCCCCAACTCTGCTGCCAAATCCTGCCTCAGTGTTTCTCCTTGACCCCGGCACTGTCTTCCCAATCTCCTCCCTGCTCCAGACAGCTTGTTCTACAACTGACAATGCCAGGGACAAGTGAGGGAGGAGATTTAGAAAGCACTGGCACCCTGGTTCGAACTCAGAGACCCCAGTCTGATATGTGCCCAGCCTGCACCCATGCATCCCCTCTTCCCTAGGCTAAGTCACTTGACTCAGTCCCCAAATTGCATGTTCTGCTTCAGTGAAGCACATGCCTCCAATGTCCTACAATCCTGAACACTCCTGGTTGTACCCCATTCCACACTGGTTTCCTTGCTTTCAATATGATGTTTGCTGATCATTCTTCCTACAGCTGAGAGGAGAAGAGTGTGTGTCCTGTTCCCAGAACTGTCAAAAGGGAGACAACTGTCCCTGCTGAGTTTATTCCTTCCACCAGGCTCACTTCCTTCACTACACAGAGGGCATTAGCTTGTGGCCCTGGAGTGGTCCTCAGTCCTATTCTACAGGCAAGAAGAGCCTGCATTCCTAAGTTACACAGACTCCTTCTGTATGTCCACCCTAGCACCCTGCCTGCTCTACTTCCATGAGCCCTGTTTCCATGGCTGTTTTCACCTCTAGATGCAGCATTCATGGAGAAAGAAGGAGAAGAGTCTCAGGGACAGGTTCATCTTGGCTGACCAGGCTTTCTGCCCAGCTGGGGCCAGCAGCATCCTGCCATCTGGAAAGGCCACCCTAGAAAAGGGTCTGGGAGGCCCTGTGTGGCGCCTTGAGGCTCACAAGCCAACAGGCCAGAAGCACAGGGTCTCCTGGGACCAGACTATGGGGCAGTAAAGGTGATGGGGAGAACGGAGGGAGGCAGAAGCCTGGGTCGCAACCCCTGATTTGGAGTTGGGGTTAAATGAATACACATTGCAAATGAAAAGAGGAGCCAGGGACTAAGAAACTCAAGAAGCCTTGGGAAGCCAGAGGAGGCGAGGAATGGGTTCTCCCCGCCTTGATCTTAGGGCTGGTGATCCCAGAACATGAGGAATAAGTTTACTCGTCTTAAGACAAATGTGTGGGTACTGATCCAGCAGCAGTAGGGGCCAAGACAGCTGGAAGTTTCGGTGCTTCCCCTGTGCATCCACCAGCTAGGGCTGCCAAACAAAGTGCCGCAGACTGGCAGCCTGGACGCAGGCTTGGGGGTGCGTGCAGGGCCAGCGCCCTCGAGGCACCAGGAGAAGGCTCCAGCCCCCCACTCCACAGCTCCTCAGCTTGGGCAGAGTCGCTCCAGTGTGCACACAGTGTCCATTACATGTATGTTTGTTCCTCCTTTCTACAAATATTCCACCCACATTGGATTAGAAGCCACCCTGATAAATTCTTCTTACCTTCATCATCTCAGCAAAGACCCTGTTTCCAAATAAAGTCACCTGCCACATCAGGGCAGAGGACTTCCAGAGGATGGAGCTCACCTCCTCGCCCACCAGGACTCCTCAAAACTGCCTGCTGCGGGGCGCACTCTGGGGAGGAAGCAGTACCTCCCTCTCAGCACAGTGGGCTCCAGGAGCTAAGGTTCCAGGCCAGTCAGCTGCCTTCTGGCTCTCTGCTTGGTCTCCACTCGGCAGGGGCCTATAGATACCCAGGAGTCTCTCACTGCTCACACCCATCGGCCTGCACTCCCATGTGTCTGTGAGGCCCCCGGCTGGGCACCCTTAGCCTTGTGTGTCTTGTTTGCCTCCCCGAGAGAACCATGTGATCCTCCAAGTGGAGGCCAAGTCTTCCCTATTTATGTGTTGCACTTGCCACATGCCACACTCCAGTGTTTGTTGAAGTAATGCAGTGTCTGCATTGGCTCCCACATGCCCAGTGTAGAAAAGACACCCGCATGACATCCATGTGTGGTAAGTGGAAACACAGCCTTGGAAGCTCCCCTCAGCCCAGACAAGCTGAGCACACTGTGCTCTAAGGAAAGGTGGCACGGGAAGGAGGTGCATTCCAGGTGGCAGGTGTCATGGGCAGCTGGCTTGCAGATCCAGCTCATGAAATTGGAGCCAGTTCTTTTCTGAGCAGGGACCAATGCCCTGTGGGAAACTAAGGACACAGAGACAGGGTCTGGTGGCTTCTTTCTCTTCCTCAGCTCTAGGGGCAGTAGCATGAGATACCAAATGAGACCAGGTCCAGCTTCCGTGCATGCCATCTCTGGACCAAATCCAGCCAGCACTGCAGCCCCCATGCCCACAGCCACTTCCTCAAGTCCACCACAGCCACAACTTCTGACCAGGGCATTTGCACTGGTGCACTGGCAGCTAGAGAGGTCACCCTTCTTCCCACTTGGGAGGCAAATGAATTGCGCTGAACAAGACCAGGCCAGTCTCCTTAGTTCTGGCCTCTGCCCTTGGAGGGGGCTTGAGCCTCACAGGTCATTGACCCGTTCTCATTCTCTGATGGAAAGGCAGGGACTGAAGTGAGCCTGGGAGACGCTCCCACAGTGGAGAGAAGGTAAGAGAGCATGGCGTCCATTTCCTGTTGCTAACAACACGATCCACAGAATGAGTGAGCTGGCAAGGAAAGAGACCTCCTTTAGCCCCCACTTTTGGTCTAAGTGGAGGGGCAGCATCTGGCGTGGCCCTTGTTTGGCAGAGACCCAAGGAAGTGCACGGTCACAGGACAAGAGTCAGAGGCCTGAGCACACATGTGCCCTGGTCTCTCCCTCTTCCTACAAGCCACCAGGATCCAATCATGGAGCTCCACCGTGGTGGTCATCCCAATCCCAGTCACTTCCCAAGGGCCCCACCTTCACATAGTTGATTAAGTTGGGCTCTGGGCCAGGGATATCACTCAGCAGCATACACCTGGCTGACAAAAAAAAAAGAAAGAAAAAAGAAAAAGAAAGAAAAGTTTGGCCCTGGCAAAGTCGGGCTCTGGCAGTGCGAGTAAACTCCAACACATGTTCTGTAAGGGACATTCAACCTCCCGGTCACAAACAAGACACCCAGGCTGTGTGGGGCGGCTCCCGAAATGGTGCTGATGATCTCTACTGTCCTGGGTCTGCAAGTGGAGATCAGAGCTGTGCTCAGGTTGCTGCTTCTTCCTATGAAGTTTCCTGGAACCAATGGGAGCCTCCATTTCTGTGCTGCCTGTGGCCCTCTGTGTACGAGGACAGAGCTGAGTAGTCATGACAGATACCAGGTGGCCCACTGGCTGGACTACACTGGCTGCCTGGGCCTGCAGCCATGGGGCCAGAGGCCTGGGCGCCCCAGGGTAGCTTCCCTGTCTGGGGCCTGGTACCACTTACAGGAGGGCCTCGAACGTTGGCTGCGCTCTGGATGCTACAAGCCGTACAGCCCATCCCTGAAAGAGTCAGGCCTGGACTTCGGGTCACTTACCCTCCATGCTTCTAGGTCCCAGCTCCCCGTCAGGCCTTAACGCTTCTGACCACAGAGAGCCCGTCCTGCCAGAGAAGCCTGTGCTGTCTCCCCAGAACTGTGAGTCCCTGCTTCCCCACCCCCTCAACAGCCATCTCATATGCTCATCAGTACTGACAGGGGCTTCTGGGATCCAGGACTGGGTCAAGGAAAGCCAAAGTCTACTCCTTATCCACTGTCCTGAGGACACTTCCAGTGACATGAGCAGAGCTCTCCTGGCCCTCCCCTCCAGTCATGCCTTATCCGTCCCCACATTGTTCTGTTTCGGCTTCCTGCACTGCTTTACTTGCCTTTGCATATGATCTAATTTCCTAAGACCCTTCATAAAGCATGTAGCCCGACGAAGCTCCAAGTATAGTGTGATCAGTAGAAAGCTGAGGAAATAGTCACCCTATCATTCCAGATGGTACATCTCTACTGATGCACCCTGAGATCACATTCTGTCCACAAAGTTCTCTTCTTCAGACCTTTCTCACAATCTCTGATGACAGGAAGAGATAGTAGACACATACTCATTATATACATGGGTTAAACTTAAATTTGAGGGACAGTAGCCTGCTCATGGACACATGGAAATTCTGTCTCCAAATCCCATTCTCTCCTCTCCACCAGTCAAGACAAATGGGCCCCTTTATCTGTAAAATGGAAAAGGCTGTTTGCTTCCAGCTCTGGTGTGTTGTGTTTTGTCTTCTAAATGCAGAGAGAGCCCCAAGGCCAGATATTAAAAAGAATAGAAACCCTTTGCCTAGATCTAAAATCTTCAGGGAAAAGCAAAGTGTTTTCTTTCCTACTAAACCAATCTGTCTTGGAAGCAGCGGCCTCAGTGACACGTCTGGCTGTCTAATGGAAGCCTGGGGTGTGACAGATGCCTGCGTCTCCGGATGTGAAGCCAGAACGTCTTCGATGAGCTGGCTCACACCCTCTCCCTTTCCTCACTTCCCCTTTCGCACTTCACACATTGACCTCTTCCTGTACATCCATTTCCAAACCTCTTCCCTCTCTTCTGTAACAACAGGAAAAACAAGAATGTAGAATGCCTGCTAGAACCTGGGCACAGAAGGATTTCTGAACATCTCTCTCCCTCCTCTCTGTGTTCCCTCAGTAGATGTGGTAAGGTGTCATCTGCCTAACATTTTTCCATGGGACATGGAACACAGGCCCTATCTTAGTTATTTTATCACTACTGGGACAAAACAGCCAACACCCACAAGGTAAAAGAGGAAAAGTTTATGTTGGCTCACAGTTTGTAGAGGTTTCAGCCCATAGTCAGCTGGCTCCAAGGCAGGATGGCAGAGGGGCGTGGCTGTGAAACAGTTCACAGCAGAGTAGGCAAGAAGGAACACAATTTCCTCCTCCTTTTTATTCCATGCAGGAAACAAGGCTATTGGCTGGTGCCACCCACACTGCAAGTGAATCTTCCCTCCTCAGTAAGTCCATAACCAATACCCAGAACTACGTTAAATCCATCTGTGGACTAATCCAGTATCATAAATTCATGATCCAGTCGCCCCCAAAACCCACCTACTAGCACCGTGAGCTCTGGAGAGATCCAGACATCAATTATATCAGGTCTTCTGGTGCCCCGTGAGGCTCCTGCTCAGGAATGGGTGCAGGCTTTCTATCCACATTTGCCTCATGAAGACAAGGTGCAGAGAGAACAAAGAGCTTCCTCCATCACAGAGCAAGCAGGGATGGCCCAGGAGAAGACTAAGGATTCCTGGCTTGAGTACTCCCACCAGCACAGTCTTTGTAAACAGTGTCACCAAAAGGAGATGAAAGACAGACCATGCTTTCTCTGAGCTCAGGTGTCAGGCTTTTTCTACTCTGCCTTCTGCTTCCAGCCACTCTTGTGAAGGGAATATCCTTCCCTAAAAGCCCCTCACACCTCAACCAGGAGCCCATCTAGGTGCAGTGACTCTAACGCAGGACAAATGGGCCAAGCTACACACAGCAAGCGAGCCCGAGCACAGTGCCAGGCTCACAACAAATCTCAACAGACCACAGTTGCTTATTGTCCCAGAGGCACTGATGGTGGAACAGTGTATTAGGCAGTTTTCCCTCACTGGGACCAGCATCCATACCTAAAAGGAGAGATG
This sequence comes from Dolichotis patagonum, assembly GCA_004027295.1. Taxonomy (NCBI): domain Eukaryota; kingdom Metazoa; phylum Chordata; class Mammalia; order Rodentia; family Caviidae; genus Dolichotis; species Dolichotis patagonum. The sequence continues at coordinate 40,088 of PVJX010011377.1, read as the reverse complement.
TAAGGGAGGAAAGCTTTATTTCTCTCATAATTGCCAAGGTTTCCATCCATGGTCAGCTGGAACTTCGTGGTAGAAGGTGTGGCAGAGCAGGGCCGCTCACTTCATGGCATCCAGGAAGCAGGGCAAGGGACAGCAGCAGAGAGAAAGGGACCAGGACCCAGACACAGTCCCCGAGGTCACTGATCTATGACCCACCCAGACACATCCAGAAATATGCTTTCCAATCTCTGAGGTGTCTCCCAAGCCAGTGAGGTTGACAATGCAGCTTAACCCTCCCAACACAATACCTCAAAACTCAGTGCCATTGAAGAATTCACGAACTGTGGGCTCAGCAGGTTAGCTATCCAGCCGAGGTGCAGAGGAAACAGATGTCTGCAGCTTCTCCTGGAAGGCAAGAAGGTCAGGGGTCATTTGGGGACCTTTTGTGGTACAGCACATAGTGAGAAGATCATGTGAGGGGGAAGCTGGAAGGGACCTGGTTGAGATCTTCCCTTCAAGAACACACTCCCAATAGCACTGCTGGGCTGGGAACGGGTTCTTTACCGCATGGGCTTTTGGTGACACTTGCATAAGCCATAGTGCCCCTCATCCTTTCGATGAGTCCCAGCAGGTGGTCCCTCAGCCCTGTGACTGTACTGCCATTGGCCAGTTCATCTTTTCTCCAGACATAGCCAGTCCCACAGTGGACACAGCTCAAGCTCAGCCTCAGCTTCCTGTCCTAGTTCACATGAACCCAAGCAATCACACTCTTTATACCAATCTCTTTGCAGGTCGAGATAAGTGCATTCCCAGGGCCTGGAGAGCTAGGCCTCCAGGGAATTTGGAGGAAAAAAAGGCTCCAGGTAACTTCTAAGACAGCTGGTGACAATTTTTTGCTTGTCTATCATTTATCTTTAGTAACAATACAAGAGTTATAATGTGTTCAGCTACGAATCAGCTATAATTTTATCCTCCTTTGCCAAGAGAAGAGGCCAATGAAAGAAAAATGGAAACTGTTGGGTGGACTTCTTGGAAAGTTTTGTAATAGAGCTCACTCAGCTAGCAGATGCCATTCTTGTTCCCGGCCATTGCTTCTGATCTAGACTCAGATTTGAGGGCTAGAGGAGCAGCAGCAATGTTGTGTCTATGAGGTAACTTTGAGAACAGAATAGAAAGAAGGGGTGCAGGTGCCCAATGGCATCCTAGAGCTGCCAAGGTAGGTTTAAGTGAACTACATGCCTTGAGAGGGAGTCCATATCTTATTGAGGCCGCTTTTACTTTTGCATCTTATTGTTAGTAGTCAGTTACAAGCGTTGATAGACCCCGATTGCCTCCAGGTGGCTGATCAGCCGTCCTGCCTCAAACTTCACCCAGCTGCAAGCCACTCTCCACCTGGACACCAGCAAGCTCCCTTGCACACAAATCTAGCGAGGTCCCTCTGCCTCCTTGAAGCCCTCAGTGGCCTCCCAGAACCTCAGGTAAAACCCATGCCCTGCAGCAGGACACTGGGGACACTTCATAGAGCCCGGCTAAGTAGCCTGCCCTGTCCCAGGTAGCTGTGCTCCACGACCCCAAGACACCCACCAAACCCACCCTCACCCGTCCTCTCCCTCCTCCTCCCTTTCCTCTTCTTCTTTTCTTCTTCAACACAAATGTTTTTCATTTAAATCAAGAAATTAAAAACCCCCAACATTTCACTGGAGATGACTGAAGGATTTACGGCTCTCTGCTGTAATAACAGCAGAGCAGATCATTCCTAACAAATATTTCACAATGTACAAAGCGGTGTCCATTGTCTTTTGTGGCTTTCAGAGCAAAATATAAATGTAATCCAAAATTTTCTCTTCATTATTAATAAAGTTCTCAGTGTAAAATTCAGATTTGAGGTGTAGTGACTCAAGTTTTCCCAGGGCTAACATTGGTGACTAACCATCTGTCCTACAGTGTCCATTACAAAGCATGACATTTTATCCTTACACCGTACCGCTGTGCGCCACAGTGCCCCAGGAGACCCCGCCAACACGCTCACTGTAACCTTTTAATCATCCAGGAATTAGTCTTCATTATGGGGTCCTAATAATTAATCTTTAATGGCTGTAATTGCAGTGATGGGATGTGAAGATGGAGGAAGATGAGAGGAGGAGGGGAAGGGAATGTAAAAATAATGAAGATTTGATATGTATAGTTACTAAGATAAACGTAATTACTACACATAGCAAACATATGCCAACAAGAAAGAAAATACGCTCTCCCTTTGTACACTTTCAGGTTTTTCAACACTTTCCAGGGCAGAGCTGCTGCTTTCCTATAATACAAGAAAACAGTGGTCAAATAGTTTCATAGATGTAACATAAGATAATATTCAATTATTAACAATATTTTACTTGATTTTTAAAATTGGCATATAGAAATGCTTCTCAGAGAAGTGTTTCTTAGTTATAAACATTCTGTAGTTTACAGTTTACTCTGTGGTATTAAAACGTCCTCACTGCTATGGCAGGGCTTCTGATAGCCACCATCCTTCTACTGGGGATGCTGGGGGGTGCTCCTTGGCCCCCAATACCTAACTCTAAAACCACCTCCCACAGGAAGCCCTTCCCGATTCCCTCAGGGAGAGCCGCTGCCACCAGCAAGCTCTGTGTAAAATGTTTCTGATTTGTAGCATTCGCTGTGTCCATCCCTCAGGACTGGGAGCTTCTCAAGGGGACAGAGCCTTATCTGTCCCTTTATTCCCAGCACTCAGCAAGTCCTACCTGAATAAGTAGATGGATAGCTAAATGGATGCTTGCACCGTCACCCCTCACCTGCTGGAGCTTCAAGACAAAGCAGATTTAGAAGAGGGGGCCAGAGCTGGGAGTAGGTACCTGGGGTAGTGCCCCACACTGACACAGAGGGCCACAGGCCATAGGGACAGCACCTTCGGTGATCTCTTCACAGAGTCTCACACTTGGGCCCACCCCACGGCCCATCAGCTCCTGCCCCAGGGAAACTCCCAGAAATAGGAAAACTCCAGACTGCTCCAGGATTCTAGAGAGTATGCCCAGGCCCTAGCTGCCCATGGAAAATCCTGTGAGACCACATTTCCCAGGAACACAGAAGCCAGTCTCCCGTTCCTCCAGGAAAGGAACAGCCCTCGGGCCACATCACGTCCCCCGCGATGGCCCAGCGAGAGGATGTGTGCCCAAGGTCACACAGCAATCGCAAGGCAGAGCTCGAGCAAGCCCACCTCCTCTGGGGCAGCTGCTCCCAGAAGCGTCCAGGCACTGGCAGTGGTGGCAAATTCCAGGAGCCTCACGGCAGAGACGGCAGCCTGGGCGCGAGGGGGCAAGCCTGTCCCTGGTGGTGGCCAGGGAGTGCCAGGCCGACACCCACGCACAGGGCCATAGCCCAGAGGCAGCCCCCTTTAAGGAGCGCTCTGTCTTCCAGAAGTACTCCAGTCTTAATTTTAGCTTGGAGGCCTGCCACAGCGGCTTTACCGAGAGGCAGGCCGGAGTTATGTGGGACAGCTGTCCGCCGGCATGCTGGGTGGGGCCTGTTAGCCGTAGGGCACAAGTCTGGGGACCCTGAACTGGTCTCTCTACCCCAAGGATTTTCACCCCTCTGGCTGCAAGGCTCAGACCTCTGCCACCCCCGGGGACAGCTCTGCGATGATGGCCGAAGAGCACACAGACCTGGAGGCCCAGATCGTCAAGGACATTCACTTTAAGGAGATCGACCTGGTGAACAGAGATCCCAAGAACATTAACGAAGACATCGTCAAGGTAAGCTCTTCAGCCCAGGCGTGCGGCACCTCGTCCACTTCCTCTCAGTCCCCAGGCAAACTAGCAAAGGCTTGTAAACTCCACATGTAGCATAAATAGGAGCAAAAGGTGAGGGGCACGTACAGCCCAAGTATTGACTGGGTAGGGTGGGAAGTCAAGACACAGAAATGCCTTCGTAGCCCAGGGCAGAGGTGCCAGCTCTGGTCTGGCCTCAGGCATGGCCCCTGTCCTGGAGGAATGGGAAATGGTGGTAATTCGGGCTGTTTTCCATGCTAGGAGGCCACTGTGGCTCTGGGGTGGGCTGCAGGTTCGTCTCCAGCTGGCAGCTCCCAAAAGAGCCCGCAGTCACTTGAGGGGACCCTTGCTCCCCAGGGCACTCACTGCCAGGGTCTGTCCCCGGCCTGTGGGCCCTGCTGGCCCTCACCCAGCTCCCTCTTCACAGCAGGTCACACAGAGCCCAGCAAGTAGTAAATAGACTACTTTTTTAGAGCAGCTTTAGTTTAGGGCCCCAGAACCGGGGTGCTCAGACCTGCCCAGCTTCAGGGAGCAACCCCACAGCCCCTGTCTGACGCCAGGTCTCTCCTTGCCCAGCACAGGAGCAGCCAGGCTGCCCCAGGCCCACACCCTCAGCCCAGAAGCCAGGGGTCCTTCTTAAGGGAACTTCTCAGAGCAGTTCCCCAGCCACCAACAGTGCCAGCTCTGGAGTAGCAGTGACCCAGGTGGGTAGCTGGGCCAGGACCTCAGACCAGCACCATCCCACAGAAATGTGGTGTAACGTGACGGAGGTGCAGAGACCTATGGGTGTTTTTTATGCCACATTAACAGTGGCATAGTCATTTATTAGTATTAGTTTTTTCCTGTTTGTGGTACTAGGGATGGAGCCCAGGGCCTTACATGTGACAGCAAGTGCCCCAGCCCTGAGCTTTACTTCCAGCCCAGAAGTTACCTTTCTAGTAAATAGATCACTTTTTTAGAGCAGCTTTAGTTTAGGTTAATACAAAAGTTGAGCTTAAAGTATGCAGCTTTCCCACATGTTCACCTGCCCTGGAATTTTAATCCAGCAGTCACATTTTAAAAAGGGATATCAGCCAGGTGTGGTAGTGCATGCTGTAAGTCTGGCTACTTGAGTGGCAGAGGCAGGATGATCACGTATTCCAAGCTACTGTGAGCAACTTAGCTTGTCTGAAAATTTTAAAAGTACTTGCAGAGTAACTGAGTGGTGAGAGTCCCTGGGTTCAATCCCTCTAACCACCAAAAGAAGAAAACACAAGGTAAATCAAACAGACAAAATAATTTATCATTAAGTTAACCATAAATAAACAAACTAGTATAGTTTCAACATATTACTGATAGAAAATTTTATCAGTGACCAATTGTGCCACTTTCTTGGCCTTCAAAATCAAGTAAGGGTTTCGTGCTGCCCGTACTTAATTCCGACTCCAAATTTCATTCAAAACGCATGGTCTGCATTTAGAGGCCATAAAATGTATAGCTGAAAATAGATTTACATGCACAAACTGTCCCAAGCATTATTAAAAATTTTCCAGCAATGGAACCGAATACCTGCTTTTACGTTGTAATTAAAATTAAATGGGGGTTTAGAATTCAGTGGCATAAACCACATCTGAAGCACACCAAGCCCATAGCCACTGGACTGGACAGGGGGCCCAGGGCCTTGACGCCGCAGCCCCAGACCCTGTCTCGCCTGGGCACCTCTCCCAGGGAAGAAGACTAACTGTGCCATGCAGATTCCACCTGCCACGGTGGGGGCTCCTGCCCACTCCTCCTGCCTGTCTTGCTCCACCTTCCGGAACACGTCCTGCCCTCCCCTGCCTTCAAGGCCCAGCTCAAAGCCCGCCTCCTCCCGGAAGCCCCCCACTGCCCTCCCTCATGCCCCTCTCCTGGGGGCCCCTCGGCCACAGTCCATGCTGTCTGTCACAGAGGGACAGGGTCCTGTGTCATAGCACAGTGAGAGCTATAGGAGGGCGCTAGGAAGCAAGCCTCGCAAACTGCCGAGCACTGTCTGGAAGTGAGGCAGCGCCAGCGTGGTTTCCGCAGTGAGGTCTGGCAGGCGTGGTCCTGGACTCAGCTTCAACAGACCTGATTTCAAATTCAGACTCTTCTACCTAAAAACAACGCTGGGCCTGTCACCTCCACGCCCTGCTCTATAGCGGTAGTCATATCACTGAGCTCCCCAGGGAGCTGCGTCTCAAAGCAGCACTGTGCCGCAGCAGGTCAGGGAGGATGGGATGGGATGGGACAGGAGCTTCCCCACACACAGCAAAGCTGTGACAAAAGTGAGCTGTGCAGGGGCCACAGGAGCCTGCAGCTGGGGGCCACAGAACTGAGCTGTGGGCCCCTGAGATGGATGCGAGGGGTCCTCAGGAGGACACGGTTCCAGGGGCAGCACATACGGGGGGCTCTGGGTCATACTGAGCCAGAAGTGAGCCAGGTCCAGGCTCCAGGCCCAGATTATAACCCAAAGAGATAACGGACAGCAGCATGATGTCTGGCTTTTGTAGCCTGTCTGGGACTGAGAAGAGTCCTCTGCTGGTGGCCTTGTGGTCATGAGCCACAGAAAAATGGCTCCCACTGGCCAAAACAAAGGTCCTGCAAATGAATTTGTCAAGAAGAGACTGTTATTTGGCATTGGGTGGGCATTCTTTGGTTTGTAGAGCTATTTGATTTTTTTCTTTTCTTTTCTTTTCTTTTCTTTTTTTCTTTTCTTTTCTTTTCTTTTCTTTAATGAGCCAGAAATGCAAAGTTTAGAAATGTAGAACATAAATCCTAAAACAGCATCAAATAGAACTGGTATAATAGCCAGGTTCAAGGCAACTTCAGGCTTTGGATATAGTCTGATAGAGGAAGGGAGGGTTAAACAGCACTGGAGGGCCTGGACAGGACAGCCTTCTGTTGGCACCTGGGAAACTGCATAGCAGAAGGGACAAAGGGAAGTGGGAGAGAGGGAGTGGGAGAAACAGGGCCAAGACAGGGGCCAAAACAGTGCCTGAGTGGCTAATGGCCTCCTGGTGGCAACAGGGTCTGCTAGGAAAGTGACACAGAATGCGCCCCAGCTACAGGGACCATGGCTCTGACACTTACTTGCCTTGGGCTCTAGGAAAGCCCCTTCCTCTGGACCAGAGCCACTGGGAAAGACAGAGGCAGGGTGGATAAGTGGGAGATGCCATCCCTTCTGTCTTTAGCTGCTAAGACTTCACTCCACAAAGCTGAAGAGGAAGAGTGGGAAATAGACCCACTGTGTCCACGTCTTTGACCCTAAAGAGAAAGGCGCTGTATTTGGTGCTGCCCTTGTACTCAGGGTGGTAAATGAGGATCAAAGGCAGAGAGAGAGACAGACCTGCATTTAAACTGTAGTCTTCAACCCTGGGGCCCAGCACAGGGCAGAGCAGAAGGTGGTGGAGCTGGAGTGCACACCCCATGTCCTTTCCCGCCGGCCATCATGGCCAGCAGACTCCTCAAACTCTCACGGAGCACTTGCTGTGTGCAGGCTCGGTGGTGTCTCAGAGGAGAAGGCATGAGCTGCTCGGGCACTGCCCCAGGCTTGGCAGGAGTGAGTGCATGCCCAGCTCTGGGCTACCCAGCATGCCTGTGGGCACCCTGAGGACACGCCTTCACACCCAGGTTATGGAGGCTCCAGCCCCTCCCCAATGCACGCCTCAGGGTGCCAGCCCCACCCGTCATTTGTGAGAGAGAAATAACAGGAAGCAGTGACACTGAGTTCTGCACACCCCTGCTCCCAGTTTGGGCAGATTTGGAATAGCCTGGTGCAGACAGATGAAACTGACCTCATACCTTCCCTTGAAGAGAATCCAACTTAATGGAGATGATGGCCAAGAAGGAGGAGGTCACACAGGGGAAGGTGCTAATCTAAGCTAGTGCCAAGTGGAGGGTTGCAGGAGGTTAGAGGAGGAAGAAGTTCCTTGCCTCTGAGAAAAGGAGAGTCAATTCCATGTGAAGATGATGTCCAAGTTATATTTTTTAAAATGAGGAAAATGCAAAATGTGGAGTGGAGAAACAGGTTTCCCAAGAAGAAAGAGAACAGGCAGAGATGTGGAGGTTTTTTGCAACACTTACAAAATATTGGGCATTAATGTCACCTATGGGTATTTCTGTTGCCCTTCCTTATGTGCACGGCAGACATTACTAACGTATCACAGCATGTCTCCAGGAAGCCAGGCCCCATCAGTGGCTCAGAGTTCATACAACAGATGCAACCTCTATGCTACTCTGATTGCAGACTGATGAGCTGAGGAAGGAAAATAGGACAGAGCACCTGAAAGGCAATATGTGAAGAGAGTGTGTGAAGAACAGGCAGAGACCGAGTCGCAGAGACTCGTACAACCCACTGGTCATCCCACAGTGCAGTTCTTTCCTTTGGGAATGTCCTATCCTCGCCAGTGACCCCTAGAAAAGACTGCACAGGACTCCTTCTCACTGAGGTATTGTGATTATTGTCATGGGAACTTCTGGGAATCAACTGGTCTGGATATTTTCAAATCATGGTCCACCTTCCTGGGATTCTCATTGCAGGCTCCTGGGCCCCTAAAAGTTTTCGGCAGCTGAGTGGGAATTTTCTGTACTCTCATGCTCTAGTATCATGAATAAGTCTAGCTTGGCACATAGAACCCAGATCTGGAGCCCGGACTCGTCACCTGGTCTCCCTAAAGACACAGCAAATCAGTTATGGGTTGCTGCATAACGAATTTTCCCAACAACCATTCAAGGTTGCTGAAGCTCCATGGGCCTCAAGGGGTCTCTCACACAGCTGTCATGTGGTGGCTGAGGCTGGAATGCCTCTGGGGGCTCCACTGAGCTGAAACAGCCAAGATGGCTCACTCACATACCAGGGCATTAATAAGAGCAGACTCTTAACACCTCTGGTCTCTCGAACAGGGTATAAAAGTGAACTTCAAACATGGTGGCTTAGGACTCCCAAAGGCAGAAGCTTCTCAAGGTTTTGTTGTGAAACTGCCACAGCAGTCTCTGTGGCCCGCTGTGGTGGCTACAGTGAGTCCTACTGCAGGCTCGGATTCAGAAGGACCTAGGATGACCCACATATGTCAACATTAAGAGGCAAGACTCTCTGAGGTCGTTTCACCCACCAAAGCAAGGTCACAGCTGAGAACTCCACCCAGGGCACTTCTGCTGTTCCACATCCCCACTTCCAGCTGCTCCGCAAAAGGAAGGCAAGAGGAGGCAGGGGCCCAGCCAGAGCACAAGAACCAGCTTCACCAAGGGAAGGCGATGTTCTGCAGCTGCTTCCAATTCCTTTCCACGAATGCAGTTCTCCTCACGCTGCAGCCTGTAGGTAGCCCAGCAGCCCCGAGAATGCCTGCCATGGCCTGTGCTATGTTCAGACCCCGCTGGGAACCTGGCCCTCTGATAACCCAGGCACAGAGACTGAGGGAGACTCAGATATATGCTGTGATGTCAAACTGATTTGGGATTCACCCTCATTGGCCCTTGGTGCAGTAAGACACCAGATACTGACCAGAACTGACATTTATAAGGATTAAATGCCCTGGGGTGTTACTCTGGTTACCTCAGATTTTTATGGAATTTTATTATTATTACCATGCCTAATAAAAGAAGCAAAGCTTTGCCATTTTTAACCCTTTTGTGTATGTATCACCTTAGCTTAGCTTCTAATTTCATAGGATCAGTGGTTCTCAAGGAACCTGCAGAAGAGGTTGGTTGCATTACTACTATTTTGATCCACTGTGCACTAGTACTTTTATAAAATACAATAAAAATTAATTACTAGGGAAAATGAGATTGAAAATAGTCATGCCAATAGAAGTCCCATTTTTTATTATTAGAAATGAAATTACTACATCAAATTCAAGACTTGAAAGACTTTGCTCTCAAATTCTGGATTCATCTGGTCAGGTAAAGGATGGAGGAGGCACTCGCCATGGACAACTTTTTAAGTAGCCTGTTTGTGGGCAAGAAAACTGGAGCTCGGCAAATTTCAGCCACTTGCTTAAGTCATCTGACTCTGAAGTTAACTCTGTGCCCCTAAGGATCTTGGAATCCCCCTGGGATAGAGCAGAACAACCACCGAAACAATAAAATCCCCAAAGAAAGAGAAAACCCAGCCCAAGCCAACCAACAAGCAAAAAGCCAGGAGCCCAGCAAGGGACAGTGCGATGCCCAGTGGCCCAGTAACTCAGTGACTAAGCAGACGCGGAACTTGAGCGACTCCCCCCAGTTGGAAGTCCCATCTGAGCTGTCCAGGGTCCTAGATGCCCAAGACTCTGGGGAAGTGTTTTGGGCAGGAGTGGCTGCTGCCCTCCCCACATCCTCCAATACCCCTATGCCCTGTCCGGAGCTGCAGCGCTGGGCTGAGCGGTTCCCATTCACCAGTTGCCTTTCTTGATGTTCCAAAAATAGATAAGCCAGAAAAGGGGATGCCAATTGAATAAATAGTCATGGCCTCCCCTTCCTGCCCTCCTGCCCCTATCCAGCTGTATATAAAACTGGTGCTAACCTGCTAAATTAAGCCCCCTATCCTCTTCCCCCCAAGGAAAACACTATCTCCTCTGCTTCTGGAAAGGCATTAAGGAATGAAATCACTGTCTACTTCTTGTGGCCATGGCTAGACTCTTCTCAGTGCTCAGCCTGAATTCAGTGCTTGCCTCCTCCCAGCAGGTCACAAGCCTCAAAAAGCATGTTCTCTGATTCAGAAAAGTGAATGCAGTTTCCCTGTGCTCAGAACCCAAAGGAAATCCTTGGAATTGGTTCAAATGCCAGCACCAAAAGTTTCTGTGAAGAAATCATTGAAAGACACAACAGATAGATCCTTGAGGTGGATTTAGTACTACAAACAGACAGTGAGAGAAAGAAGGATTCCACCCATCTTATCAGCTCAGATGAGACCCACAGGCAAACATTTATGACTAGGTAGGCTAAGGAATCATTCTATTTATGATCTGGAGTGTCAGTAGAATTTCTGAGATATATTTTCATAGGAACTTTAGAGCATTTGAACAAATAACTATCAACAAGCACCTACATGTACCAGGAATTGTACTAATCTCTCCCCAAGAGGTGACAGCCTAAAATCCAGGAGCTTCTCTATAAATGTTTGTTTGGATGGATGGATGGGTGGATGGGTGGATGGGTGGATAGGTGGATACATAGAAAGGAAGATTGCTGGCCAATTGGATAGATGGGATAGATTAATGGGTAGGTAGGAATATGGATGGTTGGAAATAGATTGGGTGTGTGGGTGGATGGATGATGGATGGATAGAAAAGAGAATGGATGGATAGGTGGATAAATGGTTACTTGGATGGATAGATGAATATGTAGATAGGTAGATGAATATATATTTTTATTTAAGTCCAGTGATTATCTTTTCCACTTCCTACACGAGCCTCAGTCACATCTTCAATGGGATGTGATGACAAGTTGTGAGTGCCCGTATTCCTGCAGTGACAAAGGTGGGCAGTGGAGGTAGAGGCAGAAGACCTGAGATTGCTGCAGGGCTCGGGCCAGGAAAGGAGCTCAGCTTCCCTTGCAGGCCGGGCCACTCAGGTCCAGACACCTCTGCAGCCAGGGAGGTTCATCACGGGGTAGACCTCACTTACCTCGGCCAGAGCAGCTCCCCAGCCACGCACCTCTGTCTAACACGCTCTAGGACAGTGCACCAGGCACCACCGTGTCCGCACTCTCAGCCTTGCCGCTGCTCCTCCTAACCCAGCCAGATACGACCACAGCATTCCCTGCACAGCAGCCCCCAAGGTCTCATGCACTGGGTTGCCAGCCCCCTCCTCTAGCCTCACACTGGCATCTCTCGGCTTGCATCTGGCCCCCTGGGGACCATGCTGTACTGTTCATGAATTCCCAGTGGTTTCTGTCCATGGGCTTCTCTAGCTGGTCACCTGCAGACATTAGCTTCCTCTCAGAAGAGCCTCAAATGCTCCCCACCCTAAAGTTACTTCTGGGGGCACAAAGCCTCTGTGCTCCCCAAGTCTCCACAGTACACCTGCCTGCTGGGCTCACCACCATCATACACATGGGCGCTCAACTGATTTTCCTGGGATGAGAATCATTGTTCAACTCTTCTAGGATCACGACCTAACAGAATTTGGGAGCTATAGCAAATGCAGTGCTGCCTCAGTTCACAAACAAGTCAGATCATAAACAAAAGCATTCAGCAAAATTTAGCTTTCATTCACAAACTTCACTGGGAGACAAACACAAATGCAGCCATTTTCCCCAAATCATAAGACAAATTAAGTTCATAAATCGAGACGCCACTCACCTGAGCTGACTGGCGCAGGAGGAGAGGGATTTATTTCAGTTCACCCTTTTAGGATTTGATTGGCCTGCTGTTTCGGGGCCTGTGGCAAGACAGTTACATCATGGGACAGAGCAAAGCTGTTCACTTTTGTGGGCAGGGAGGAGAGAGAGAGAAGTGGGCCAGGTCCCAATAGTCCTCTCCCATGACAAGAGCTCCCACTCCACCTCCCAGTAGCACCACCCTGGGTGTCAGGCCTCTCATACCAGCTTCAAATGAGAGCCCTGCCTCTAACTTACTGCTGGCTTGAAGCAAGGCACTCACTTTGAGGCCTGCTTATCCATTCATGGATGAGGGGTTGGTGAGCTCTCCACTGTATCCTGCCGTTCTAGTGGGGGTGAAACAGCCAGGCAGGTGACCAGTGGTATCATCCCCATCCCTAGGAGTGTGTGAGACGTGCACTAGCCCAGAGCTAGTGAGTCAGAGCCTTCCATGCATGGGGTCCAGCCCTCCGGGCTTATCCAGCCCCCAACGGGTTCTGATGCACATAGCAGGAGCTGGGGGAGTCTGTGCGTGCTGTGGTGACCATTCCCCTTCCTGCTCCTGCAGGTGGATTTCGAAGATGTGATTGCAGAGCCTGTGGGCACCTACAGCTTTGACGGCGTGTGGAAGGTGAGCTACACCACCTTCACTGTCTCCAAGTACTGGTGCTACCGGCTGCTGTCCACGCTGCTGGGCGTCCCGCTGGCCCTGCTCTGGGGCTTCCTGTTCGCCTGCATCTCCTTCTGCCACATCTGGGTGGTGGTGCCGTGCATTAAGAGCTACCTGATTGAGATCCAGTGCATCAGCCACATCTACTCACTCTGCATCCGCACCTTCTGCAACCCGCTGTTTGCCGCCATGGGCCAGCTCTGCAGCAGCATCAAGGTGATGCTGCGTAAGGAAGTCTAAAGCCAGGCGGGAAGAAGGCGGTGGCAGGGTGGGGTTCAGGCCAGGCAGCCCTGCTACCACTCCACGGAGGGCAGGAGAGAGCAGGAGAGTTTTTTCTCCTCGGTAACTGCTCCACTCCCCACTCTCACCCCCAACATGGGGGTACACCATGTAGGGGATCTGGAAGGAAAAACCAACCTGGCCTCACAGGCCGCACCATGGCCCTCACTCTGCCCAGCCCCACCACAACGTCCAGGAGCAGCCTGGGTCGGAAGATATGTGCTACGAGGCAGCTACTGCAAGTCTTTGTGTCCATGTGTACTGTGACAGCGTGACCACCACGGGTTCCCACCGTCCACACACGCCCAGGAAAGCGACCAGTGACTGTGGGTGTGAGAAAGGGACCCCAATAAAGGTTTCAGCTGCATGGGCAACATGTGTTTTGTCTGTCTGTGTCCATAGGGTTGGTGGTGTCCTGACTCCCTCCGAAGCCTAAGTCACTGTCCCGTGCACAGCTGCAGGTCAGGCTGCTTGGTCCTTTTCCCAGGCAAAAGAAGATCCAGAATCGAGCACGTTTTTTCTTGGATTGTACTTGCTGCTACTCACCCATCTTCGCTGGGAAATTGTTTTCAAATGGTTTCTGCTGGCCTTGAGCCAGAAAATGGGCACCAACTGAAGAAATAGCCTATGAGCTGGCAGGGTGGGGCACTCTGTGGATCCTGGGTGTGGGCCCTGGCCTCAGACCTCTCTGGCCCTCCCCCGTGGCTTGCAGACACTGAGCCCTGGACACATTCGGCCCTGCCTCTGGGCATGTTTACCATCAGCCCAGCGCGAGGAGGTGTGCCGACAGCGCATTGCCCAATGCACAGGTGTGCGCCCCCCGGAGAAGGACAGTAGAGTGAGCATGTCCCACTTGTCCCCCGTTCCAAAAGCAAAAAATACACAAACCTAGCCGTCTCACATCTTTAGGGCTAGTTTCCCAAGTGTGCCACCCAGAACATATTCCCTAAAAGAAAAAGTTGGGAGGGGTTAGCTTCCATGGCTAAATTTGTTTGGAAATATTATATATTTCTTTGGAGATTTTCAGTGAACACTAACACAGTAAAGGCTCTGTCGAGTTCTATAGTAGAGAAAACAGTTCAGGCCATGGTACCCTTCATCATATTTGATGTTTTTCTTTCTTTTCTTTTTCTTTTTCTTTTTCTCTTCTCTTCTTTCTTTTTTTCTTTCTTTCTTTCTTTCTTTTCCTTTTCATGCAACACTAATTTAAGACTCATGAAATGAAAAGTCCAAGACATTTCTCGGCGTCTGGAGGGGCATCATCTCCTTGCTGCTGGCCATAAGCCCAGGGGTCTTTGGGGACAGTGTGGCAGTGCAGACCACATATAGACCAGCACCCAGGACAGACTCCAGAATGCTTCACTTCCTAGTTGCGAATACCGGCCTAAATTTCATCATCCTCAAATCATCTCTATTATCTACTCAGCCATAAAATGTGGCCCTGTTTCTGTTTTTTCTAACATCTGATGTAATGTCTATACCAGAAGATGTTGAAAGTAGCCATGAACCCCTCCAATATGTCCACTATCTTGGTGCTTTATCACATAGCCATCCAACCTCCCTTCTAGTGATCTACAACTCACCTCTGTGCCTTCAAATAAGTTGAAGAAATCAGTACACTTTACCCCCAAATAGCTCATCATTCAATGCTCATTTAAGTAGATGAAAAGTTACAGCCCAGGGAGGTCAGCAGACTTGCCAAAAGACACCCAGCTGGTCAGTGTAGCACTGTGGCCCCAGCACAATGTTCTGAGGCTCCAGGGGCCCATCCACATTCTCTAGTGGGCTGGCTAGGCCCAGGCCCTCCTGCCAGAAAGGATTAAGGCCAGTATTCCTTATGTCTTCCTTAAAGGGCTTTCCCTTTCCAACATCCCTTGAAATCAGTGGACCATCAGTTTCAGACTTGTAATCTTGGATTAGACAAAGATTTTTACCATGTGAGTATTTGCCATTCACTGGACTCTGACTCCAACTTTTCAAGGCCAATCTTTCTCCAAGGGCAGTCTACAGCAGGTGCTCAATTACCTGCAAAGTTCACAGAGCTAGAGATAAAGACACACAACTGAGATGCATGTGTGTGGTCCCAGCTCTAGAGACTGACTCAGTCATGGGACCCGGGAATCTGCCTTTTAAGACAATCCATCTGTGATTCTGCAGGCATTTTCAAATCTCCATTTGAGAAATATTTATTAAAGTCCCTTCAAGGTGACAATCTAGACTCTTAGATTGTGATACATGGTGGGGTTTGTTTCAGGGTCTTACAGTGTATCCCAAAAGATGAATGAATGCACCTGGGACTCCAGAGAACAGGACCTGGTCCCATTGCTCCTACCTTAGCCCATGCACCTGTCATTGGCAGGCAGGTAACACCAACGCCTGCCATCAAACTGGAGTCTGAAGGCCACCGGACTCGGCCACTGAGCTTGGGAGGGGAAAAAGGAGGCAAAGCCACATATGAAAAACATGTTTATTAGGTTCACTTTTTACAAAGCAGACATCTCAGGATTGGTCACATTATTCACCAAATGGCACAGTACACGCAGCACCATGGAAAGTCACCACAGTAGGAAGAAACCAGGGAATCTTACTGTGTGTTCAGTGGCATTTTGTTGCAACTGAACACATAAAAAGGTGAAATATTCTAGAAACAGGATCTTCATCAAAGCCAGCCAGTATTTAGGGTCTCCTACACTTCCTGAACACTCATCCAAGTAGACTCGTCCACTAAGGAGACCACATTATGTGACATATTTTTTTTCAGGGGAAAAGGCTTGGAGTTTACCTGTTTACTCCTTTCTCTAGTGCTGCTGAGGTTTGCACCCAAGGCCATGCACACCCTAGACAAGTGCTCTACCACTGGCTGCACCCTTGGCCATTTTATTTTAATTATGAGACAGGGTCTCACTAAGTCGCCCAGGCTGGCCTTGAACTTGCAATCTTCCTACCTCAGCCTTCCTGGTATCTGGAATTACAGGCATGCACCACTGTGCCGAGCTACATACTCACTTTTGACGATTGTGCCTGTGTGTGTGTGTGTGTGTGTGTGTGTGTATGTGTTACTGTGTGGAAGGAAAAAGCTGTTATGAAGAGAGAATAGATCTGTAGCTTCCAGGAAAAGCTCTTGTATCTCAGGAAGTCCCAAAATGAGTCTGGATATTAAAAGGTGCCCCTGCTGTACTAGCTGGCCAGTCTCATACAATGCCCTCTGATCAGCTGTGCCCTGGATTTGATACCTAAAAGTCTCTTCTAGACACAGTCATGTCCTACCCTGAAGGCTGAGAGGATGTCTGAGAACATGCGTGTCTGATAGGCAGAACCTTGGAGACCCTCAGTGAACTGCTGTCCTAATGAGCCCATAGCCATCCCAGGTGACTGAGCTTTCCTTATGCCTTTCTGAAGACAAGGTGGTGTTTTCCTGCTGGACCCCTGGCCAAAGTGGAGATGCTCTCTCTCACAGAAGTTCAGAAGCAGTGAGTCATATAAAACACAAGCTCTCAGAAAGGAGAGATTCCAAGAAATTCTCTGCCAATCTTACCCTCTCTGAATTCAGCTGTTAAACATATTTTTAATTTTTTAGTGTACAATTCAATGGTTTTACATATGTTCTCATTCATGTTACTTTCAGAAGCAGTACAAAGTCCTTTCAAGTTATGATCAAAACTACGGTGAGTGCTGCTACTCAGCACCCTCCTCAGAAATGCAAGCTTTTAAAAACAGGACGCCATGTTCTCACCCACCTTATTCACTAGGCCTGGCACTGTGCAACGCTTGGCTCTTCCCCAAAGTCAAAAGGCTTAGGCAAGAGGGATGTTCTGAATCAATTCAGGACATCAAGGTTGCCACAACAGCATAGCTAAGAACACTCTCGTGGAAAGGAAGACTTCCAGAGCTGCTTCAGAAAGGGGCAAGAATAATGAGGTAAGTGTGTTTGAAGGACATTAGTTGCAATGACCTTTATGAGGGACATTAGTTGCAATGACCTTTTATTGTAAAAAAAAATTTTAAGAATTTAAATGTTCACTGTATTTTCTGACCATATCTTACATACGGCTTTTTTGCAACCCTCTTCGCTCACTTGACATAATGTTTCTAAGCTCATCCACATTACAGCATGAAGCAATATTTCATTTCATTTTATAGCTGATTAATATCCTACTGTATAGACACACCACATTTTATTTATCTGCTCATCAGCTGATAGATGTCTGAGTACGTCCTCTGGGATGTAATGAGCATTGGTGCACAAGGTTTTCACCTCTTGTGGGCAAATACCTAAGAGTTCAGGTTTTTTCCTATGGTAGTTCTATGCTTAACTTTGTAAGGAACTGTCAAACTGGTTTCCACAGGAGCTGCACCATTACATTCTTACCAGCACATGTAAAGATTCCAATTTCTGTATATTCTTGTCAACACTTACTGTTACCCATTCTTTTGACTATAGCCTTCCCAGCAGGTGTAAAGTGGAATCTCAGTGTAGTTTGACTCACCTTTTTCTAATGAATAAATAACGTGGAATATGTTGCATGAACTTGTTGACCACTTATATATCTTCTCTGGAGAAATACTTATCCAAACTTTTTGCCTACTTTTAAATTGGCTTCTTTTCCTCATTTGCTTTTTTATTTCTTTTGATGGTGTTGGGGATCAAACACACAGTCTTGCTTATGCTAGGCAAGTACTCTGCTACTGAGCTACATCCCCTGCTGGCTTCTTTTCTTTCTAATTATTTATTATATTGTAAGAGTTCTTTATATAGTCTATTTACAAGTGTTTTTTAATATACAACCAGCAAGTATCTCCCTCATTCTGTGGGTTGCCTTTTTACTCTCTGGATAATGTTCCTGAAGTACTTTTAAGTTTTGATGAAATCTTACCTATTCATCCTTTGGTTGTTTGTGTCTTTCGTATCATTTCTAAATAATCATTGCCTACTCAAAAGTCACAGATTTATCCCTATTTCATTGTAAGAATGTTATACTTAAGCCAGGCATAGTGGTGCACACCTGTAATCTCAGCACTTGGGAGGCTGAGGCAGGAGGATCATTGCTAGTTTGAGACCAGCCTGGGCTACAAAGTGAGCTTGAGACCAGCCTGAACTGCATAATGATATCCCATCTCAAAGAAAGAAAGAAAGAAAGAAAGAAAGAAAGAAAGAAAGAAAGAAGAAAGAAAGAAAGAAAGAAAGAAAGAAAGAAAGAAAGAAAGAAAGAAAGAAAAAAGTGTCATACTTTTTAGCTGTCACATGTAGGTCTTTGATGAACTTATGTACATGGTGTAAAGGTTCAACTTCATTATCTTGCCTGTGTATATCCAACAACATTTGCTAGATTATGCCTTTCCTATTAAATCATCTTGGCACCCTGTTGAAAATGAATTGACTACAAAGTCTACAGTTCCTAATTGCACCTTTCATTCTATTCTATTGTTCTAGATGTCAGTCCATAAGCCAGTACCAAACTGCTTTGACTATTGTAACTTTATAGGAACTTCTGAAATCAGGAAGTGACTCCATCAACTTTGTTTTCCTTTTCCAAAGGTTTTTTTGTTGTTGTTATTTTGGGTTCCTTACATTTATTTATGAATTTTAAGATTATCATACTAGTTTCTTCAAAGAAACTAGGATTTTAATAAAGATTGTAGCAAATCTCTACAACAATTTGGACAATAGTACCATTTTAAGAATATGAAGTCTCTGATAGCTATGAATACAGGATATCTTTCCATTAATTTGTCTTAATTTCTTTTAATGATACTGTCAGCTTTCACAATACAAGTTCTGCATTCTTTTGTTAATTTATTCTGATTCTATTCTTTCTGGTGCTATCATAAATGGAATTGTTTCTTAATTTTATTTTCATGTTGTTCATCAATAGTATAAAGATATATATTGATCTTTGTATATTGATCTTGTATCCCAAAACCTTGCTGAACTCACTTATTAGTTCCACTATGGATGTGTGTGCATGTGTGTGTATGTGTGTGATCATATGTATATAAAATAATGTCATCTACAAATAGTTTTACACCTTCCTTTCCAATCTGATGCCTTGTTTCTTTTTCTTTCTCAAATGTTTGTCAAACGTTAGCATCTTAAATATTTTCAGCCCCAGTTCTCAGTGGTCCCCCAGGCCAGATAGCCTTACCAGACAATCTCCTGCTCTAGGGCCACCTTCTGGCAAGCTGGTCTCCAGGGACACTGCAGGCAAAGCACACCGCAGTGAGGAGGAAATCAGCACTGGCTTCCACGGGGGCCACATTCCCACCCCTTATCTTTTCCCAGAGCTGTGGCTCCCTGACTCAGTCAGTCACAATTCTATACTTCCTTCTTCATACAGGATTCCAGAATACAGAAGTAAAAAGATACTAAGTGAAAGTACAGGCTCAGGGGAAGAAAAACCCAGCCACTGCCCAGGCAGCATTAGGGTCAGAGTAGCAGGTCATGGGAAGCCCAGGGAGACTCAAGCTTTGTTACCCCATCATCTCCCCAACCCCATATCAGAATCTCCCATCAAACTCAAGCCACCCCAAGGTGCAGAAGGAAATAACCAATTGGTACCTTACACACATGTAAAGGGCCAGAAGGCAGACTGGCCACGGCAGCACACTCCGAGCTCAGGAGCAGCCCGGCTCAGCCATGGGTCACGCGATGGATGGCTGGGAGCAGCTCCTCTGGCTGGAGCTTCGCTGGCTCAAAACAAAGGTCGATGAGTTGCTCTTTTTGCTGATGCTGGTCTCTCCGGGCCGGCTGCGCCTCAGGTAGCTGGAGGAACAGCAGAGGAAGCGCTGCACGAGTTCGTGGAAGAGGTGGCCCGTGAAGAGCATGTAGATCCAGGGGTTGCAGCAGCTGTTGAGGCTGGCCAGGAGCATGGCAATGATGAAGGCCGAGGCTGTGGCAGGAGAGAGCAAGTAGGCATTACCCACCCGCTGTTTCCCTTCTCCAAGCCTTGCCATGCCCCGCCTCCCTCCCTCAGCACTCACTACAGCATGTGGAGGTTCATGGTTCACCCACTAAGTGCGCAGCCTACTCCTTAGCATGCTGCCAAGGAGGCCAGAGCTGCACCCCGGTTTGCACTGTCACTCCCAAGAAGCTTTAGCTCCTTTTTTTTTGAACATACAGAGTCTCACTATGTAGTGCAGGCTGACCTTGAACTCACTTATGTAGGCCAGGCAGGCCTCAGATCCACAGTGATCTTCCTGCCTCAGATTCCCTCCTGAGTGCTGGGATTATAGGCATGCAATATGACAGGTGTGACTACCTCATTCTTAACTGGGATAATGAGAGTATCCAACCACATGGATGTCAGAAAGGATGAAAGAGCCTGTGTGCCAGGCGTGCCCAGCACAGACGGTGGCTGCTATCATCCCCATACGCCAGGGACCAGGGGGCAGCAAAGACACAAAATTAAGTGAGAGACACCATGATGTGCACACATGTGAATCATGGGAGCTGAAACCTGACAATACAGGGAAGTGAGAAGAAAGGGCCCGGCAAAGGCCTGGTGGAACAGACATGCACGTGATCTTTACAGCTGGTGAAACCGACGGCATACTCGTGGAATTTGCCTCAAGTCCGTGGCTCTGGCATGACAGTTAACAGCTTACACAGGAATAAAGTGACAGCAAAGTTCTCTGCGGACGCTTTCAATTCAGCACACACTCAGCTCCCCACAAAATAATGATCAGAAATCAACTCTAGGGCACTTCCTGTCACAAACTGAAGTTTCAAAGCAGAAGAAAAAAATCTTAATCTTAGGTACTTTCCAGCAGAGGGAATAAGAAGAAATCTGATTTAAAAAAAACAAACCTGCTGGCAACAGAGGAGGCCAGGCAGCATCTCCAGCACCCCACAAGGAAAACCCAGAACTCGCTGACAGCCAGATTCTTATGAGTGAAGGCAACCAAAGGAGGCTGGGGAAACCCATTAGTCTTATGTCTGTTCTGCAAAATTTTCCAAAACATAACTTCAGAATTCAAGAGGTGAATCCAGGGAAGGAATCTGGGGGTGCTAGAGTTGTAACAGCAGACAAGCGTGCCAGCAAAGTCCCTGAGCACCAAAGAAAAGGAGGACAGTGAACCAGTCTGGGTGAGACAGCACTCTAGAGCACTTAGCACAGTTGAGAAGTCACACGGTCAACCCTGGCAACACCGGCAGACCCTGGGTGAGTGGGGCACAGTAATTTGTTGCAACAAGGGATTTTGGATGCGCGCACTGCTCCCTGTTGGGAGGAAAAAGCAAGCTATAGCAGACAAAACCCCCAAATCCCCAAAATATGCAAACTCTTTGAAAGCAAAGGAAGGGAATCTAATATTTACAACCAAAATAATACAGAACAAGAATGAGGAACTGAAAAAGAAAAAAGCCAATCCTATTGAATTTCTTGGATTTTATAAAAGTATCTTTGCAAAAATTTTGCTTTGATTTGAATGAGTAAAAAGATAATGAAGTTTAGAAATTCTGGTGGAATATTTTTGCATTAAATTAAAAATCACCCACAAAATTAAAAATAGAATGGGTTCAAAGTTAAGGAAGAGGCAAAAGCAGTACACCAAAGTCAAAGATAAGAATACAGGGGCCGGGGGTCTAGCTCAGCGGTGTAAGTGCCTGCTTGGCAAACGCGAGGTTGTGAGTTTGATCCCTGGCACACACACACACACACACACACACACAAAAAAAAAAATACAGCCGTGAAATGAGAGAGGAAAAAAAACACGCAAGGAAGTTCATACTTGGGAGAGTCATCTCGTGGCATCTATAATCATATGGTACAGGTTAAGTACACCTAACATGAAAATACAAACTCCCAAAGGTTCCAGAATCTGAGAGTTTTGAGCCCTGACATGATGTGCCAACTGGAAAGTCCCACCCCTCCTTCACACCATGTACATAAGGTGTAAATGAAGCTTAAATGAATTTTGTGTTTAGATTTGGGTCTCGTGCATACACAAACACTGCCCCAAATCCCACATGACTGGAAACATTTCTGGTGCCACACACTGCAGAGAAGCACTGCTCAGCCTGTGGGGATCATACCTGCACCCTTACACACGATTCTCCTCACCTCTACATCTGGCCTTCTCCATGCCACCCACCTTGGCCAGCTTGGCAGGAGCCAGTGGTCCACAGCTGGCCCATCTGCCCACCTATCCGCCAGCACACACCCCTGCCAGCACAGGCGCAAATCACAGGCCTGGCCTGGCTCCAGGGGGACCACACACCACCCAAAGCAGAGCCTGCTCCTTGCCAAGGCTAAGATCACTTGTGGATATGTTTTCTAGTTTTTGCCATCATCATCCAAACACAAATCCTGGGAAAAGTGGTGCTTGGCATAAAGCACAGGGCTGTGGAACATGCTACGGGGGGCCGGTGGCCAAGGCCAGGCCCAAGCCAACACTTCCCACGAGCATCCAAACACTGCCTGCTATGAGAGGTGGCAATGGAGACACACCAGAAAGAGTCTGGAACCAGGCTGAGGAGGTATTGTGGCCAGGCTGGACCTGCACTCTACACTCCAGGCCATTTCTGAGCCACCTGGTGACTGATTCTATGTCCACCTGCTTTCTGCACTTACCGTATCTTAACCCAGCCACGTGGCCCTTTCTGGGAGCTACAAAGCTTGATGGGACTGCAAAGGAAATGCAGCAGAACAAAACACAGAAAATATAGTCCCAGAATTTCATGTAGCTCCCAAGGGAGCATGTGACCATGACCATCAGAATCATCATTAAGACTGCCTGGAATGGTACAGACGCCAAAGCAGTCTTAGCCTCATTTTATAGATGAAAAAAGAAACCCAGAGGGGAGCGACTTTCCCAAGGGCACACAGCAAACACAAAGCAATGAATGATTGCTTTGAAAATCAGATTAGTGAACTCACATGCCAGGTTTGTCCCAGGTATGAGCCTTCGGTCCCCACACAAAGGCATAAGCATCTGAGCACAATGCCCATAGTGTGATTTGTGGGACAGCTGGTAACATCTTTGTTCCCAAAACAAAAGTAGTCCCACATGAGAAACCCATCCCCTTCACTCACAGGCAGTGGTCTTGTCAAATCCAGACTACCTGGGAGGAACAGTCTCCTGTCATATCTCCACCCTGTGTGTCAGACACACCTCTGTCCAGACAGCAAGATGGGCCACTCTGGAGAGGGTGCAGGGCTGTCTGGGCCCCAGAAAGTCAACAGTCTGGAAACAAATAATGGCCTAACACAGCCCTAGATGTAGCTGGCCCTGCCCACCAGACTTCAGGACCTCAAAGGCTGGTGGGGGACAAGGCTCCCAGGCAAGCCTTGGGGCTCGAGCCTCCTCCTGCACCACCCTCTGAGCCGCATCTGCTCTCTGAGCATCGGTTTTCTTATTGTGGGTTCAAAGTCACACAAGGGCTTTGAAAAAATGGGGGGGAAATGAAAAGATAATGTAAAAGAACTTTATGACCAGAAAGGTATTTATTCTAGCAATGAGAAGGAGGAAGACTTCGCTCAGAGGTATGATCCACTGTAGTAATTTATTGAAGTCAGAGATTGGGGACTTCTGATCATAGGTCAATTAAATAAACTTTATTTGGCTCCCTTTCTTCTAGCAGTTGTCAGACATTAAAGAAAAATAGGCAGTGTGATAGGAAAAAGCCCTCCGCAGTTTGCTTTGGGAAAATCGTGATGCCTGTGACCTAGGAAAGTCCAAAGCCTACACTCCAGGCAAGCACAGGGTTTTGGGGTCTTGGGTGGAAGATCCAGCTCTAAAATCACGTCTCACTCACTCCCCTGATGTGACAATCACACTTACCCTGTGCCTAACCCCGACCATGTGTCCAGGCTGCCAAGTGCCAGGAAAGGAAGGGGGGGGATACTGGGTTCTGTCCTGGGCTGCTGGCCACAAACCCAGGGTCTTTGTTCATTGGAGGTGGAAGAAATCACATTCGCCCATCTTCTCTTCCCAGCTCCTCTCTGCCAGGCATTTGAGCCAATTCTAGGGAGCTCAGAGAAGTCACCAAGTCGCTGTCCTCAAGGGCCCCATAGTCTGGGGGTAGGAAGGAGAGAAGAGACTCACAAGTATTAAAGGTGGAGGAAGTTGGCAGGTGTGGGGCTGGGACGAGGGCTGATCTTCCAGAAGAGGCTTCTGGGTGCAAGCAGGCCCATGAAGAGAAAAAGCCCTGCGCCAAAAGTAAACACCACCAGCTGGGTGACTCTGCCCCGGGTGGGAGAATCCACCCTGTATTTCTACTCAGCACTGTGATTCACAGCAAGGGGAGGCAGGGCCGCTGCAGGATGGTATGTGCCGGGATTCCAGCTCACCAGCCTGCTTCACTCCTGCCCCAAGGACGCCCCCGCAGACTTCCCGGCACTCCTGCCCAGCACCAATGGCCCGAATTAGCTGCAGACAGCTGACGGGCAGCTGGCCATGGCCACTCTGGACTGTGCTGCTCTCAAGACCACGAACACACAGCTCAGATATGTGGCTGACCTCAGTGGAACCAGATCCAGCCCAGCAGCTTCCTAGGAGCCCCTCACAAGAGAAACCAGCCACTGGGGTAGGCCTCTCCTGGACTCCCCAGAGCTTGGGGAACAGAGACTGAGGGGTCGTCTCGAAGCTGGTCTATGGAAGGCCTCTTAAACACCTGTCTTAAATGTACACTTATATGAAGTCCCAATACTTCAAGGTAAGAGCACAATTTGACAACTGATTTTTCTAAAAAAATCACTGATGCAGGATCCTGCCATGTATTTCAGGGCTGAGGGGGGAGCTGCATCCGTGGGCTTCTATGATAGTGCCAGCCCAATCAGTGGACATGCTGGCCTCACTGGACTGAACCTGGGGACAATGCCATCATGAAGACAAAAACCCAGAGGCCCTTCCTGCAAAGGGCCCAGGCTATCCCCATGCTTTGCAGAGCAGCCAAGACAGCCACGTGTGAAAAGCTCCAGTGGGCTTGGGTCAGAAAGATAATGTTCTAGAGCTCTGCCACTCAATGTCCCAGGAGGCCAGCTGCCTGGACACCACAGGGACCGCACCTGTAACTTGCCAAAAAGAAGCTACCGGGGCTCCCTCCCAATCCGATGCATCAGATCAGCAATTTAACCAGGTCCTCAAGTGACCCCCGTTACAGCTCAGGAAGCATCTCTCCAGCTGCCTCAGGTTGCACTGACAGGAAATGAGGGAAGGACAGCAAGATGGTCACCCAGTAACCTCAGTGAAGAACATGAATCTTTGCACAAGCTCCTACTCATCCTTCAAAATCCTTTTTCAAATGTTGCCTCCCAGGGGTAACCGCACTACTTGATAAAGACTCCTGTGATGGTACTAGCACACCTTATTGCCATTATTTTTGCCTATACTCCTTGACTGGAGACTGTGCCCCATTTGTGGCTGTGGCCCTGGATCTTAGCAGGGATTGGAAAATAAGAACAGTTCAATATGGGACTGAATTGAAGCATGAAATTAGCAGACAGGATGTCTTGATAAGTCAGCCACTGCACCGCACCGTGGAAGAGCAGAGAGATGATTTCCCTGTTGTGGGGCAGGCCTGGAATGGGGTGACCAGACTGTAACATAACGCCCCCTTGGAAAATTCAGCTCACACTCTTAGACGTCCAGGTCAGGTGGGAAGAAGGGAAATGAACAGAATAAGGAAGAGACAGCACAGGTGTGCAGCGCAGAAGGCCCAGCTGGGGGCAGAGCGACACCCCCCGCCCACAGCCGGCAGCAAAGCCACCTTCCCCGAGACTGAAGCCTGTCTGTTTCTTTTTTTTCCAGCACTAAGGATCCAAGCCAGAACCTCTGCACTGAGCGACACCTTCAGCCTCCTTTTTATTTTGAGACCAGGCCTCACTCAGTCACCCAGGCCGGGCTTGAACTTGCAGCACTCCTGTCGCAGACTCCCAGAGTGCTGGGTTTACAGACCTAGCCCATTCTGTTGCTGTTGTTTTGTTTCTGTGGTTTTTTGCTTTTGGGAGAGGGATTTGCTATGTGGTCCAGGCTGACCTTGAGCTCACCGTGACCCTTCTGCCTCAGCTTTCCAAGTGCTGGTGTCACAGGCGGGCATCCGCATGCCCCGATAGCCTCAGTCTATTCTTAACCCCCCAAAATGGAAGGGCCAGTGCCACTGCTCCACTGGGGTACACATGAAGACCCTAAGAGCCAGACCCTGGCCAGCCCGAAACCACGCTTTCCCCTCTCAGGTCTGCGGGCAGACTCAGAGCTCTGTGCTGACCTGGCCTCACTGCCCGTGTGTCTGCGTGCCCATGCTGGCCACAGATGGCTGGGAAAGTGGCTGCAACTGCTCCTGAAAAACTGCCTTTCCTGGAGGACTGACTGATGAAAGCAGGGGCTGTGTGGACAGGACCCTAAAGAGGTCCTCAGTGCCTACATGGAACGAGTACATCCATGTTCAGAAGAAGAAGAAAGCCCTAAACAATGGGAAACATAGAAGGTTTCAGAAAAGCGCCCTGGCTGAGGCTGCTGTGTCCAGCTGTTCGAGATGTGCACTGCACTATTCTCACCAGCCAACAGATAAAAGGCAGCCCCTATAGTTGTGCCGCAAAGCAGCCCACATGTTGGATTCGGGCTTCAAAGAATGGGCCTCCGTGGAAGATACTGGGGTACCCTCAAGGCCAAAGCAACTTTAATATGGGCACAAAGGTAGCCAGGGCAAGTGGTAAGTCACAGCTTCACTGAGGGTGCACCCAAGCCCAGGCCAGAGGCCACGAGCAGGTACGTACCAGAACATGAGCTCAGGCCAGGCGCCCGCTGTGGGTGGAACACTGGCTCTCCACCAGGGGCAACTTTGCAGCTTTGCAGACATTCGGCAATGTCTGGAGTCATTTTGGTGGCTACCAGTGAGTAGGAGGGCCACTGGCCTGCAAAAGCTAGAGGCCACAGTGCTGTCAAGCAACGCTCAGGACGGCCGCACTCCAACACACACAAACACGCACTCACACATGCACACATGCAATGGAAGATTACTGGCACACCTGCACCCCCAAGTGTCCAGAAGATGAATCCAGAAGGGAGCGCCAGTGCACCTGGCCAGCAGCTTTGTAACAGCGACCAGGACAGGCTGACCACACTTCACAGAGTGCTCCTGTGGGCGACGCAGACTATTGGGTCCTAGCTCATCCACTCCACCCTGGCTCCCTGTTAGCCTCACGCAGGTCCCGTCTCTCTGTACCTCAGCTTCTTCAGGGCAGAATGGGCAGAGTACCCCAAGCTTGCTATGCTGCAGTGAGGCTAGAGGCAGCCCTGGCACACACAGGGCTGCACACAGGTGGCATCAGCAATGGCAGCTGCTAGTATCAGTGATCTAACCCCTCCTTGCCTGACTCTGGTCCCCAGGCAGGAAGTCTCATTCCATTGTGAGGCGTTAGCTCCATACTCAGACAGGAGGCCAAACCCCAAGTCCTACAGATCAGCCCTCTGCAGGGGCTTCTGCCTTCCTCTTGCAGCCTGGGGCTGACATGCATCCAGGTACAGCTTCGCCCCATTCAGTCCCAGCCCCTAGCGGTGAGCCCCGTAGAGTGTCCTCAGCTCTGGCCAGCTGCCATGGGGAGGTGCTGGAGTCACCAGGCAGGCCCACCCCTTGCCCCAGCCCAGCCCACCCAGCCTCTCCAGGGAGTGCATGCAGCTCAGGGCCCTGCTGAGAGCCTCCTCCTCCAACCCCAAGCTATGGAGGCAGTCACCAACAGGGAAAATAGGCCCCAAAACCTCACGGGACAGATTCTTTCTGTCTGCTTTAATCAAACCTTTGAAGTTTCTGTCTGCTTTAATCAAACTTTTGAGGGTAGGGGCAGGTGGTGAAGTCATCTCAGGGAAGACAGCCCAAGGAAAAGTATTAACATTAGCCAAGAACTGAAGAGAACTCAGACAGCCTACCCAGGCTGCTGTTGGCTGTCAGCTGATGGCAATTCATGTTCAGAAGGGCGAGTTCCCCACCTACAAAACTCCACACTGGCGACAGGCCTGTCCAACATCCTTCTGTCCTGCCCACCTGCCAACACACTCCACAGGGCAGGGTGCCCTGATGGACAAGCCCTGCAAGGCGGTCTGCCTACCCCCACAGCATGGGCACAGGGTCTGTGGGAAGGAAGAGCAGACGGGCCATGCTGGAGAGACCTCAGGTCCCCCGAAATGGGGCGGTGCTGAGAAGCTGGTTCTGTAGA
Source organism: Dolichotis patagonum (assembly GCA_004027295.1). NCBI lineage: Eukaryota > Metazoa > Chordata > Mammalia > Rodentia > Caviidae > Dolichotis > Dolichotis patagonum. The sequence continues at coordinate 11,943 of PVJX010011377.1, read as the reverse complement.
TAGAAAAGCCTGACAATCAGGATTCCTGTGTCCTGAAACCTCTTCCTGGTCCAATACACCTGTCAGATGTCTGGACACCCCCAGGGGTGGAGCACTTACTTCTGCCACAAGTTTCCAGATCTACTCTTGGGGTTATTTGAGCTCTTCACACCCATTGCCATCCTAGCTCCTGTACAATCTCCATCCACATCCCACTGACCTGCCAAACAAGCACAGGTCACTCTGTCAGCAATTACCCAGACTATGCTAGGCACTGGACTCATGCTGTCCACCAAATTCTCCTCCACGACTGCCCAGTCAGCTCTACCTTCACCCCTATTCCCTCTATCCAGGCTCAAGACAAAAGATGCATTTCCTCCATGGATTACAACTGCTGAGATCCTCCAAGTCCATCTCAAGAATGCCAGTAAGACTTGTAAAAGGCAGGGTGGGCTGGAGAAGAGCGTGACATCCATCATGTGGCTCCTGGGGGCCATAGGTGACACCACTTCATCCTCACAGCAATCCCACGAGGTGGGCTTTGCTGCCCTTGTGATACATGGCAGAACCTGAGGCTCAGGGGGTGAGGCACGTGCACAAGGACACATGGGACAATGTGGCAGAACAAGAGCCACACAGGGCAGTGGATCCCAGTCTCTCTGAAAGACGAAGGCATTGTACCTGCAAAGTGCCAGTAAGATTTTTTTTTTTAATTTCAAAGCTTTCCCTGCAGTTCCAGGGCATCTAAGAAGGGAGGCTGCACCGTCACCTACCACTGTACCCAGGCAGCAAAGCCCAAGCTGCATCCAGCCTGTCCTCTCCTCTCTGATGCCCCACTCAGTTGCAATGGGCCTGGCTTCTCTGGCGGCCAGAGAGGCACTCAGGGCTGTGAATACCTCCTGGGTGCTGTCTACTGGCTTCTCCAAACCAGGACCATACAGTGTCCAGCTGCTTGAAGGAGGGGACCATCTTCATTTTTCAGGGAGGAGAACATGAGAGAAAGGGGTGCCTGTGGGGGATGGTGCAAAGAGAAGGAGGGATGATCATAAAATGAATGGGAGAGGGTAGCGGGGGGTGCATCCCAGCACTCTGGGAGGCTGAGGCACGAGGACTGACAGTTCAAGCCTAGCCTGAGCAATTTAGCAACTTAGTGACCCTGTCTCAAAAAGGGGTGAGGGGGTGTCATGGTTTATGTCGCTGGCCCCCACATTTGTGACTGGTTCATTGTCTAGTGCTTGGATTGATGGCGTCAGCGCTATACCCTCCTAGGGGTGGAGCCAGGATGTGATGTAACGGCAGGAAGAAGGTGTGTCTCTCTCTTGCCGGTTTCCGCTTGCGGTTTGCAGCCGCCATGAACTGCGGCCCCGCCATGCCACCCTGCCTTGGAGCCAACTGAGTATGGACTGAAACCTCCAAAAACTGTAAGAAATAAACCTTTCCTTTCCCAACTTTGGGCATCAGGTATCTTGTCTCAGCAACGAGTAAAAAGTAACTAAGACAGTGGGGGAAGGGGATGTAGCTCAGTATGAAAGCCCTGAATTCAATCCTTGGTACTGCAAAAATAGGGGGAGCCCAAGAAAAAGCAGAATTGGAATATGTGCCGAATGAACAGAACCCTGCAACGCACTCATCCTAAAACCAAATCCCTAAAGTCAAAGGGAATAACGGTTTACCCTAGCTAGGAAGGGCAGGAGGAAGGGCCAGACCCTGGGGCTCTAGTGTCTGTCCTGGAGGGTGCAGTCTCACTTCCTCTGCAGTTGGTGTTGGAGCCCTTTAAGACCTGGGTCTGAGCCAGGCACAGTGGTACATGACTGTAAACCCAGCACTCTGGGAAGCTGAGGCAAGAAGGTCAAATATCAAACCCAGCCTGGGCAACTAAGCAACTTACTAAGGCCAGTTAAAAAAAGAGACAGATGTGGTAGAGCTGGAAGGAAGGAAGGAAGGAAGGAAGGAAGGAAGGAAGGAAGGAAGGAAGGAAAAAAGGGAAGAAGGAGGCGGAGAAGAAAGGGAGGGAGGGAAGGAGGGATGGAGACAAAAAGGGGTCTGGTCTCCTTGGATCCTGCCAAGGAAATGGGCATGGTCCGACGCCCTGCATATATATATCCACCACCTGTGCTGTCTCTCCCAACTCCCTAACCATGTGCTCCTCATAAGATGGGTGTGGGAACCCCCAGCTCCAGATGCTGTGCTCCTTCGAATACTGTGTGACCCAGTACAAGTGTCTTCCCCTTTCCAAGCTCCAGAGACCTCTCTGGAAGGTGTGGCCACATGCTGGAGTCAGGCTGAGCTTTGCTGAGTCCCCACAGCATCCTCACTCTGAACACCACGGGCACTCAATCCCTGCTGATGACAAGTGGCCTGGCCACTACGGTGCTAACCAGGAGGGCTCAGTGAAGCCAGGAGTCTGTGTCTTCTGGAAGGGACCAAAGCAAAGTTATCAGCTTCCCAGGACAGATGGCTACGAGCCTGCAGGGAGCAGAAGGGATTAAACCCACATATGGGACCTCTGCACTGTCTGGAGGCAGAGGCTGAGGAACCAAGCGCTTGGTCTTCCGTGCTAGGCTGAGAAGTGAGTCCCCCACAGTCCAGCACATGTCAGGGGCTTTCCTTCAGAGTTACTGTCACCAGTGACAGTGCCTCCTGCTTCTCTCAGATAGACGACTGGAATCAGCAGGAGTGTGCTGGGCTTTCTGGGCATTGTGCTTTGAAGGTAGCTGCCCAGGACCAATCACAGTCTCTGGAGCCCTGGGGTACCCTATGCTCCCACAACCTTTAACCCCCCATACCCTCTTCAAGCCCCTCCTGCTGGTCTTTCAGCAAATGCAGGCCAAGACAGGAGCTGGAATATCTGCTTTAAAAACAATGAACTGGACCCTGAAATGCCCTCACGCCTTAAGTAAGACACTAAGAGTCAAGGGGAATAAGGGGACCCCCCCCCCGAATACCCAGCTACCAGGGGCAGGAGGAAAGCGCAAAGCCTGGGTGTTCCAGCAACGCTGCAGCCCTCCAAAGTGGAAGGCTTGCTGGGCCCCCATACAGAACCCCAGGAAGCCTCCTCCCCCTTCCCTTTTTACCAGTGAAGTGCATCGTTCTGGGTGCCCTCAGGACTGAACCTGCCCAAGGCCGAGAGTGGTGTTCACCTTTCCACGGCTGCAGGCAGTTCACTGTCTCCGCTAAAGGGGCTCAAGGAGCATCTTCCCTTCCCCAGCCACCCCCAGCAGACACCTTCTCAAGATTGGGTTGGACAGGGACTGCCCTCAAGTAGATCTAACTTCATCAGCTCCTGCTGACTGGCACGTAAAGCAAAGTGCCCCCCTAAAGTGCAGGGGGGGCTAAGAGCCTTCCCCGGCTGCACGCCCACCTCCCTGGCTGGCCAGCGGAGCTTCAGTGTCCTGCACAACCCCAGCCGTGCGCTCCCTAAGCAGCCTGCAGCCCACCGTAAGCCCTTGACCGCAGCTCAGTTCATTCCGTTCCCTAGCACGTGGGTGAGGCTGCTGCCGTAAGCATTATTGCCATTTTACAGAAGTTGGAGTTGAGGCTTAGAGAGATTCCTTGCACAAAGCCAACAGGCCGGTCGATAATGGTGTCCACACTCAGGCCCACTTATCCTTGGCCCCAAACCCGGGTGCGCAGGCTCCCTCTTCCCATCCCCGGCCCCACCTACCTTCCTTGGGCGCATCCGCGTCCCACACGCTCCACATCTGCACGAAGAAGAAGGGTGTCCAGCACACGATGAAGGCCAGCACGATGATGAAGGTCATCTTGACCGTGCGGATCTTGGCCTTGGAGATGAGCTTGACGTTGCTGACTCTCGCCAGCGCCGCTCGCCCTGTGCCGGCCACGATGGAGTCCTCTGGCCCCTGGGCTGCGGCCGCGGCCGCCGTCTTGAGCTTCAGGTTCTGCCAGATCTTGAAGCTGATGAGGCCGTAGCAGGCAGCCAGCACGATGACCGGCACAATGTAGACAGCCAGCGTGATCCACGTGACATAGGCCTTGGGCCCCCAGGGCTGGATAAAGACGGCCCAGCAGTCAAAGACGCCCTCGGCCACCTCGCGCAGGGAGAAGATGTGCACTTGCGGCACGCTGGCCACCAGGCAGCCCAACCACGTGGCGAGCACAGCCAAGCGGTCAGTGCGGCGGCGCAGCGAGCGCAGCGGCTGGCAGATGGCCAGGCAGCGGTCCAGGGACATGAGCAGCAGCAGGTAGGTGGAGGCGAACATGCCCACCACCTGCAGGTACTTGACCAGGCGGCACAGCAGATCGGGCCCGTAGAAGCGGAAGGTGATGTCCCACAGCAGCTGCGGCAGCACCTGGAACACAGCCACCACCAGGTCGGCGATGCTCAGGTGCTTCATGAAGAAGAAGAGGCGCGAGTGCTTGTGGCGCGTGGTGCGCAGCGCCAGGAGCACACACGCGTTGCCGCTCAGCGCCAGGAAGAGAATGAGGCACAGCACGGCCACCTCCACGCGCGCCAGGGCCTCGTTGCGCTGCGGAGGTCCAGCGGTGCAGTTGCGCTCGGACCCTGGAGGCGCGGCGCTCGCGTTGGCTGCGTCCGCGCTCCAGTTGGCGGCCAGGGCGCTCTCCATCCTCCAAAGCAGCGCTGCGGGAGGCGGGGTCCCCACGGGGCGACCCGACCCTGAAACAGATCGCAGGGCCCGTGAGATCCAGACTGTGTCGCTCCTCTTCTGGCGCTCCTGGGACGCACCGTCCCCTTTCTGGGGACCCCAAATCGTCTGAGGTCCCGGGCTCTATTGCCGACCACCCCCAAACCTTCCTTTGAGCAGCGGCAAAGAGGCAGGAATCCTCTACCGCGAAGGGCTCGGCGCTTTCCCGGCAACAGGGAGGATCAGCACCCACCGCTTTCCTCCGACTGGAGCGGCCCAGCCAGCCGTCCCAGGGACCCGAATGCCCAGCACCGCGCCCTCCCAGCGCCCTCGGCGCCGCAGCCTCCCGCGGACCAGCGGCCGCCCCGTCCTGAAGCCCTCACCCTGTTATATCCTGCACCTCTGGCCTGAGACACCTCTGGAGGGACCACCCGCCGAACCCCTAATTTCCATACCTGCCCGCCTGGAGCCCTGTCCACTCTGCCTCCCGGGGACCCCGCCGCTGACTGCGGGACCCCGGCCCACACCCTCCGCAGCCTCCAGCCCGGCAGCCGCGGGCCCCACCTCTTACTTCGGAGCTGGCACCAGCCCTCTGCACCCCGTGCGTCGAGGAGCAAGACCCTGCACCTGCGCGGAGCCCGCAGGTGAGACTGAGGTCGGCTCCCGGGGAAGTTGCACGGCCGATGCCCCGAAGATGCCCGCGCGCCCAGCCGGGTCGGGACGCAGCGGGTCAGTACGCTGGGTCTCGGCTCGGGCTCGCGCCCCTCGGTTGGACTGCCCTTGCCCGCAGTTTTGCTCGCGGTTGGGAGGGAACAGAAGGCTCGCGGAGCGCGCAGCAGCACTGTGTGCGCGGGCCGGGCCGGAGGTGCGCGGCGGCCTCTCCGCCTCGGCCCGGGATGCACCACCGCACGAGCCCGCCGGGGGGCGCGCAGCAGAGCGGGTTCGCAGGTGCCGGTGGAGCCGCACGGCACCCGCTTCTTTTGCAGGGGTTTAAAACCGCTGGGGGGAGGCACTCGTAAATAACCCGCCTCGTTTCTTCCTTTCTTGGTTTAGAAGCTTCTGGCCCTCTCAGAGAAATAAGATGCTCGAGACACAATGCCGATAATAAAGTTCCCAAAGCATTTAACCGGCATTTCCCGAACTGAGGTTAATTTCAGCTCACCCCCAGGCACACACCTTTTGCGTGTGAGTGTGTGAACGCGAGTGGAATTAGAAATGCTTTCTGTTCCAAGGGTCGCTGGGAGAGATCTGCATCGGTTAGGTGCAGAATTGGAAATCTCGGGCGCCCCCTCCCCCATAATCTACCCCTATTAAAAATGACTGTGCTCATCCCTAGACCCAAAGCCATTTTGGCTTCCTTGTTGTTCTTCAAAATTAAAATCCTAAGTAACAGCAAAAGAAGGTGAAATGTTGGAGATTGCTTCTTGTGTCCACGCTCCTTTTCTTCTAAAAATCTTTTTTTTTTCTTTTTAAAGTAACTTAAAGAATTAAGGTGTGTTGGGCCAGGGATTTAGCTCATCGGTATAAGTGCCTGCCTGGCAAGCGCGAGGTTGTGAGTTCAATCCCTGGTACAGAAAGAAAGAAAGAGAGAGAGAGAGAGAGAGAGAGAGAGAGAGAGAGAGAGAGAGAGAAAGAAAGAAAGAATTAGGGTGCGGGGGGAGACCAGAATCCAAAAATGAACAGATATTTAAAGTATATTAAATGCATGTTTCCTCCTGACATTTCACTTCTCCCTCTTTTAATTACATGGCAAGAATTGAGTCAGGCAAACACTGTGCTTCCCACATCCACAGCAGCCCTGTGCCTAGATGCCTTGAGCAGAGCCTCGCAGTTCCTGGCCCATGGTCTCTCTGAGTGAGCTCCAGGCTGGCCTTGAGTATTCAGGAGCATGGCCAGGTGGCAGGCAGCAAAAGTAGTCTTTTTCTTGCCTGTGGTGGTTGTGTCACAATATTATTAACAATGTCTGTTACTCAGATCATAGATTAAAGCTCCAGAATGCTTAGGAGAGAATTAAGTGACTAGATCCCTTCTTTCCCCTGGGCCTCAGTTTCCCCATATAGGAAATGAGTGAGCTGGGCTAGAGTGCTACTGCCGAAAGTCCTATCCCTCTGGTTTTCTTCAGCTGTATTACCTTTGCTGTCCAGAGCTTACTCCTTGCACCATCCTGTGGCTGATCTGGGAGTCACTTTCCCTAAGAACCCCTGATTCGTACATCTGGGGAGAGAAGAACTGACCTTGCAAACCCAGCCTGCTCTTCTTCCAGAAGGGGGCTGCCTTCCATTCAGAGTGCAGGTAACCCGAACCACTTCCCTCTCCCGGGACCCACTCCTCTAGCCCGGGGCACAGCCCCACATGATCTTCCTATGGTAGGTGAGACTATCTACTTTTCATTCACTTAGAAGGACCATTTGCTCTCAGGCAAAAGCCAAGTCCTTGAATTTGGCCTTCATCTAAAGAAAAAATTGATAGTGAGATCCTCATTCCTTCTCTTTTATTTTATAGTTCAGTGTGTGCAGAAACGAGGCAAAATGAGGTGCTGTTTACTTAGTCACCTGCCCCAGAAGCTCCTAATGGTGAGACATGCCCGCGCCCCAGAGCTCCTGCCAGTGAACAGAACACATACTCTGAGACTGACAGCGACAAACATAAACACAGCAAAAGAACCAAATGCCGGGGCTGAGACTGTGCTTGAGGAACTTGTTTACAAAGAAGGCAACTGAAGAATCCAGGCTTTGGAATGAGGAAAAAGGCCCAGAGAGTGGAGCAGGACAAAGGTGTCATTTTGGTGGAAGGGCTAACAATGCTTGTGGCTGGAAGAACCTCGAGGGACCTGGCAACATCTCAGAAATATTTACTGAGGCCACCCCAAGAAGTAACTCAATGCTCCCTCATGTGGAGAGGAGAACTTGCCCCGAGGGTGCTCAAGAAGGAAGGGACCCTGAGGGCTGAGGTGAAGAAACTGAGTTCCTTTTCACTTCTGCTTCAACCCTGCTGATTCTGTTTAGGAGAAAGTCTGACAGAAAACAGCCACAGAGGTGCCCAGGTGGTGCGGCTGGGGCCAGAGTGGGCAGAGCAGGCTGCAGCAGAACAGCCTGGCCTCTCTGGGGACCCAGAGGAGGAGCTGCTGAGTGGAGACCTTGGTAATTCAGGCAGGAAATGCTGTGGGACCAGGGAACGTCACTGGAGGTCGCATTAGTCAGGGTGCTCCAAAGCAACAGAACCATTGGGACACACGTATATAGAGAAAAGTTAAATACTAAATGTCAAGGAACTGGTCCATGTGGCACAAAACTAGAACGTCCCAGATCTGTAGACCTAAGAAGAGCTAATGCTACAGTCCAGGTCCAACAACACCAACTGCAGCATCCCCCCTGCTCAGAGGAGGTCACATTTTTGTCTATTTAGTATAGGCCTTCAGCTGACTGGATGAGGCCCACCTTGCACTCAAAACACTTAGTTGTTCACCTCAGCCCCACACACCCATAGTGTCAGGCCACAAACCATGGCCCAGCCAGGCTGACGCAGAAAATGAGCCAACAAGCAGAGAGTCTCAAAAGTCGCTGTTTCCACATCCACCTGATAGCTGGGCACCTGGAAGATAGGGCCAGTGTTATAGATAGCTGTATTCAAAAGGCCAAGGACACTGTGTGACATACATTAGAATGAAGGAGAGGGACAAATAAGCAAACACCTCCATGACAGCTCTGCTTTCTCCAGATCAGGGCCAGGCCACCAAGGAAGGGATCCCGCTCCAGGGGAAGATGCACAGGACTCTCTCCTACCTCTGGGAGTGTGTACTTAGCATCTTGGAAACATCATTTAGACACGGGTCCCAGCTCAGGAGCCTCACACTGTGGTCAGGTGGAAATGAGTCATGAACAGCTCTCCTCTCTCCCCTAGATGATCTCTATATCTCTGCTTGGGCTTCAGCTCCAGGAGTGTGAGTAACACACTCTTGCATGAGCTAAGAGCACACTGGAGCAGGAAAAATTGGCCGTGGCCTTCTTACCTCGGCATGGCATTGAGAGGCAGGGCTATCTGGATTCAGGGGGCAAACCAGGAAGTGCATGCAGCTGCCATAAGCTTGCAGCATGCAGTTATAACTCTCACATTCTCCCTCCAGGCCGCTGCCACATCACGAATGCCTTTTCAGCCTCTGCTTTCACTCCTGTGTGCTTGGAGGGTGGAAAAAGAGAGGAAAATATGTTTTGATGTAAGACAGGGCTCTGAACTTACACCAGTAACTCTGGGTTTGCTTCTGTGCTGCCTGTGAGGCCAAGTTACTGAGGATGAGACTCAGTTTCCCCAGGTTGCTGAGACTGCAGGACAGTGTGAGCAGACAAGTAGACACAGGAGGAGGGCTTTGCAAACAGCTGAGTGCTGCGTGACTGAGTCTTTTCCAACCTGACGATCCCTGCTCCACGATGTCCCATGAAAAGAACATTGTCTCGGGCAATCAACCTCCATTTATGCATCTTCCTGGAGTGAGCACATGCGTCTTTCCATGCATCCAGCTAGGAAGATGTGTGTGTGTCTGTGTGTGTGTGTGTGTGTGTGTGTGTGTGTCTGTGTGTGTGTGTCTGTGTGTGTGTATGCACATGCATGTGTGAGTGTCTCATTGTGCCAGGCTAGGAAACCCTAAATCTTCACTTCTTCAAGGAAGGCTTCCTGAGCCCTGGGACCACAGAGAGTGCAGCAGGTTCAGAGCTTCTGCAGGGGAGCACAGGTCACATCCAGGACATTACTGTGCCCAGATTCAGTCCTGGCTGTTAGTCCTTTATTTGTGTCTCCATCATTTTCCCTATCACATCCACCTTTCAATAAAAATGTACTAGGAACATTCCTTAGTAAATTAATCCTGGGGTCACAACCCTGCTTCCTAGAACATTTTTGTGGAAATCAAGCTGCAGGAGGGCTCTCCGTGGGAGAACTATGTTATTCATACCCATGAGCCAGCCTTCCCAAGCAGCAGCAGAGATGAAGCAGGAGGATTTGGAGTCCACAAACGTGTTGTCACAACACAACTTCCATTAAGGTGCTGGCTTAAATAAATGCATTGGCCACATGTAGACACTGTCAGCCAAAATTAGCACATAATTTGAGAGGAAAGATTTCTTCAGGAATCATCAAGCATAGAGTAAGAATGGGCTGTTTTGCAGAAGAAAAGATCCTGAGTTCACTGAGACTCAGGATCTTTGGAATTTGCGGTTTCTTCTGGAGGAGGGAGTGAAAGAGCTGGGAGTGATTTAAAAGTGGCCGATATTCTCATTAATCAGCTGAATGACTGGGACTGTGTTTGTTTCGCAGTTGAGGAACTGAGAGATGGAAAGACACTTGCCTAGTGGTTCAAAAGGCCCAAAGCAAGCCCGGGGAGGCGAGTGCGGAGCAGACCCCTTGATGTGGAAGTGGTGAGGGGTTTTGCTTCTTTCGTCTAGGGGTTCTGGGATCTGAAGTGGCAGTGGATGTGATCTGTGATGACTACTGTGATACCCTCGGCATGGGGCACAGGCAGGGCAGCAGAGATGCTGTGGTAGGCACCGGGCCGTGGCACTGCAGTCCAAATACAGTGACGCCGAGACTGCAGGGCAAGGACAGGCTACCTGTCCGAGGCTCTGTCGAGGCCAAACATGAAACCAGATGAGAGCTTCTGACTTTCCAGGGACCCGGCCAGTGCTGGAGTCAGGAGAGGACTGAGCAGCACTGATATCGTCCTGCAGATAAGAGCTAGAATGCTGTTTGGAGGAGAAAGGAGCTGTGAATAACAGCACTGGCCTGAGCCATTCTATTTGAGAAGTCAGGCTCAGTTCATCAGGAACCCAAGAAGACAGAGCTCACTGCTCTTGGGAGCCCTTCTGGCCCTGACCCTATCAGGCCATCTGTTGAGGGAGATGCAACCCTTAGGGAATTCCAGGGGCCTGGCATCTCCAGAAAACACACCAAGTCCCCAGGCAGCCCTATCTCACCTTCCCCCACCAGTCCATCGCCCACTCATTTATCTCTTTCATAAAAAAAAAATACGTTTCTTCCCTGAAGGGTGCCCAAGACAAGGCTGCCTTTCTTCCTTTGTTCTGAGCACATTTGGACAGAATGTCCTATTCTTCCGATCTGTTACATGCCAGCATCTGTTCTGTAAGTGTGTTTGCAAGCTCCTCCTGTTGCCCAGAGAAGCTGTGTATTAGTGTGAAGTTGAATTTACCCAACCAGTGTTCCCAAGCTATGTGAGAAAATCAGAGCAAGCCGAGAGCCCAGCGCCCCGCCGGCAGCATTACAATTCCATCACGCACTGGTTCCCTGTGTGGCTCTGGACAAGTGTTCCCACTCTCACTGGGCCTCAGTTTCCCTCCTTTAAAGTGAGGGTACTGGACAATCTCCAGGTTCATTTACAGCTCCATTGTTCTATGATTCTCTAAGGGTGAGCAGCAAAGCAGAGAGCAGAGCACTCTGGGAGCCTCCGGAGCCCCCGATGGCAGAAAGAATAAGCCTGTGGCTGACCAAGAGAAAGCTTCAAACAACTGGAGCAGCATCTTTTGCCCACCAGCCTGGCAAAAATGGAAGAAGAAACTACCCTGAGGGAAGCTGGCACTGTCAAACAATGCTGTTGGGAATATATTTTGAAATAGGATTCAAAGAAAGGAATTCAGCCCATGGACATGAAAAGTCTTAAACGTGCATATTTTTTTTTTTGACCCAGCAATGAATCCTTCCTAGTGATGTAACTTGGGGAAATAATTGGGCAACAATGACAAAGAGACACAAAAACAGAGGTTTGCTTTTCAAGCATTGTTGGTAACTGTGGGAACACTAGAATCTGAGTGCTTATCTTATATGTTGGGTAAAGTGCTGTCTCGAAGATGAGATGGCAGGGCGGATCTATGCAAACTGACACGGAAGTCTGTGTGTCTATGAGGGTGGGAAAGGGGAGGAAAAGAGGAATGCTGCAGAAAGTAACCTGTAGAATGCCCTTACTTTTATAACTGCAACAGAGACCGGTTTAAAGAGGGTCTTACAAACAAAAGAACCACAGTTACCTCTGGGGGGCAGGATTCTGGATGATATAAAAATCTGCAGGAGCTGCTTTCTGACATTCTGCTTTACCAGGAATAGAACTCACCACCTCATGTTTGCCAGGCAGCCGCTTATGCTGCTGAGCTAAGTCCTCAGCCTGATATTTCAGTTTTGAAATGTAAAGAGATAATCTTTCCACAAAGTCTCCTCGCCAACCAGCCAGATATCTCCAGCCTCTGCTCCCTGCTGTGCCCATTGGGTGCTCTGGGCAGGGCTGCCCCCCAGGGTGCTGGAGAGATGGGGGCCCCCTTCCAGTGTCTTCCAGAAGTCCTCAGCCTGCAGGCTTGAGTGTTCA
>PVJX010011376.1:0-53696 GCA_004027295.1 Dolichotis patagonum | reverse complement strand
CTTGAAAGAACTGTGTATTTTTAATGGACAGACTAATGTGTGAGATCTGAGATCCTTAGACTAACTCAGTGCTCATCCTATGATTTCCCACATCCTGGTTTCCCAGTGGGACTGAGTGCTCTTTTTCCTAGAAACACACACATACACACACACACACACACACACACATGCACGCACCAAGGGCAAAATTAATCCTTAAAGAGTCCTTTGGAGTCCTTTGGAGATCAATACCCACCTCTAATCCTCAGGCTTTCAAACATAGTAAAATAAAGTCAATCAGACTGGCTGAACCACAATAGATAGGCTTTGATATCCACAGAGAATGGGTTACAGGACATCATGGATAGCAAAATCCAAAGATGCTGAATCTTTATATGAAATGACTTAATAGTTTACCTAGCCTATGCATCTGCTCTCATACACTTTAAATCTGTGTATTACATACTACAATGTACATGCTATGCAAATAATTGTGATTAATGACATCCAGATCCATTGTGGGTCTAACTCTGGTACATGTCAGAAACTACATAACATTTTCAACTCATATTTGGTTGAATCTGCGCACGGAGATGGAGAGCCTGCAAATGGAGACTGTTCGAGGTGAAGATGAGTGGATGACAATACTTAATACCCCAAGCCAATGACAGTGAGGATTTAATACTAAGAAGTTGCACAAAAAATACAGGAGGGAGAAGGTTTTGAGTGGCAAAATAACCACTGCTATACAAGCAACCTGTATAAGTCATTTATGCAGACTCAAAAAAAAAACACCAGCATACACACAAACAAAATTTATCAGAAAATGAGGCATTTTGTTTACTTTCATTGTGTGGTGCTATCTAAACCTCAGAAGATACATGAGTCATGAAAAACTTAACATGACTTATGTACATTTATGTATATGCAAAACAGCCAGTGTAGATGGGGGGAAAAGATGGAACTCAAATTCAACAGACCCACTGATCATGAATGAACCTTCAGTTTTAACAGAATCCCCCATATGATAGCCATGGGGTTAGGCTATTCAATTTGCAAAGTAAAATTAATGTTTATTTGGGAGAGGAGAAAAAAATACCGCCATGAGTGATAAGAGCATTCTAAAACCACAAGATTCAGCAGTGTTAAACAAAAATATCAGCACTCTCAAGGAACACTTATCCTTTGGTGCTTGATCAATCGGCCACTCTCTAGCATTACTGAAAAGAGTTTCCAATGTACATCTGTTATACAGAAATTATAACACTTGGACTCAGCATTGATGTGTTTCATCAGTCTAAGAGTAGCAAATCATTAAGAGTGATAACTGGAATAAGGATTCCAGGAAAAGCAAACCTTTTAAAATTGTGTTCATTTGGGAAACATAGTAACATGTTAATTAGGAAAAAAAAACTGTTGAGAGTTACTATGCAGGATACAGAATAAACACACAAAAATCACCATGTTCCTTACAGCAACAAGGAAACCGCTTAGAAGGAAATTAGGAAAACAATCCCATTCACAATAGCTTCAAAAAAATTAAAAACATAGGAATTAACCTAAGAAAGACCTCTTACAACAACAAAAAAATAGTGTTCTTGAAAAGCAGATCAAAAATGACATAAAAAAATGGAAAGATATCCCCTCTTCTTGGAGAGGCAAAACCAATATTATCAAAATGACCATACTACTAAAACTGACACACACATTTAATGCATTCCTGGTCAGTACATCAACAGTATCCTTCATAGAACTAGAAAAAGCAATCCTAAAATTTATATGGAACTAGAAGACCCACAACAACAAGGCAATTCAGGGCAACAAGACCAAAACAGGAAGCATCACAGTGGATTTTAAGATATAAGAAAAATCTACAGTGATAAAAACAGCAGGTGCATCACACAAACAGCCATGTGGATCACTGGAACAGAATAGGGGCTATACAGACAATAACAGGCACCTTCAGCTATTTGATCTTTGACAAACAAGCAAAAAATATCTCTTGGGAGAAACAGTCTCTTCATCAAATGGAACTGGGAAAACCTATTTCTCACCTGATACTGAAGTAAAATAAAATGAACAAAATAAGCATGAATCAAAGGCATACATATAGAAGCAAAAACAACCTTCTGGAAGATAAAATAGGTAAAACTCTTGAGAGGCACGGGCACAGGCATTCAAAAGTAGCAAAGAATCAACAAATGGAATTATATCAAAGTTAAAAGCTCCAGCACAGGAAGGAAACAACCAACACAGAGACACGGAGTGAAAAAAAAAATTTTTGCTAGCTCCTCTTTATGCAGAAGACTAATATTTGGAATATGTAATAAAAAGGAACTTCAAAAAAATGCTAGACTCATAAATAAGAGACCCACTCAAAAAGTGGGCTACTGAAATGAATGATCACTTCTCAAAAGTAGTAGTAAAAATGGCCAATAAGCATATGAGAAAACGCTCATTATTTTTGGCCATTAAAGAAATGCAAATCAAAACAAGATTGACATTCTAGGAGATAGGCACTGTCACCAAGAAATCAAAACCAAAAAAAGTGCTGATGAAATTATAGGAATGAAAGAAACTCTTGCACACTGCTGTTGGACTGTAAACTACTACACCCTCTGGAAATCAGCGTGGAGATTTTTCAAAAATAAAATAGAAATTCCATTTGACCCAGCTCTACACATCTGGGTATCTTCCCAAAAGAGTTAAAGGTATGATATTACAGTGCTCCACGCATACCCGTGTATATAGCAGTACAACTCACCATAGCTACATCATGAAAATGGTCTATAAGGCTATCGACAGATGAATGAAGAAAATGTGTGTATACACCATGGAGTGCTACCCCACTCCGAAAAGCATGATTTTATTCATGTAGGAAAGTGGGTGCACCTCCCTCCACATGCTAAGTGAAATCAGACACAGAGGTTAAATATTACACAGGTTCCCTGTCAGTAGAGGCCCAAAATGTAAATAATTTCAAGAGCAAAATAAAAGATAAATGATGGGAAATAAAGAGGTGGACCTTCTGGAGATGAGAAGGAGACCTAGGGATAGAGGAAGAGGGGAGACAGGAACACACAGAAAGGGAAAGTAATAAGAATTCAGATGTGATGTGTATGTGTGCCAGCTTCCACAGCGAGTGTATTCTTTATGTACTGCAAACATACCTAATAAAAAACGAAACAGAAAAAGGAGAAATAATTTAAGACCTTTTTGTTTAGTCTATGCAGAGCCTATAAAATGCCTTTCTGTATTTTGCTTTTCACACTAATCCTTATATTCCTATATGCTATTATTTTAACTATTAGATCATGAAGGCAAACTGCATCACATAACCAACAAAAATAAATAAAAATTACTATGCATTAGGTGCCCTGCTTCATTTACATCATCTCATTTAATATTTGTAACTTTGAAGTACTTACAATAACCACTAGTGTTTCTGAAAATGAGCACCGCCTCACATGATGGACCCAGAGAAGATGGGCTTCCGCCTGAGATGCACGGTCTAGCACTCAGCTTGGACCACTTGCTGGTCTTTGGCCCTGAGGCTACGTCTCACTTCTACCAGGCCAGATAACTGGACCCGGCTACAAGACTCTAACTCCCTGGGTTAGATTATATCTGCGAATCGACAGAATTCCCAGCGCCATGACACTGCCACTTACCTGAATTTGCAGCATCTTTGCGTGGCAGGAACTGCCACTCCTGTGTCCTGCCTGTTCAGCGGATGCTCATTGGTTGCTGTTACCTCCCCAAGCTGTACCCAGTCTTGTCAAGTGCATTATCCTACTGCCCTTGTATAGCCAACGCCTTCATTGCCCCCTCTGTCCTGGCCTCACCTGCACCTACTTAATGACCTCTGCTACAGAGACCTGTTGTCTGCAGGTCCGAGGCAGCTCTGAAGCTCATCCTGTATCACCTGAGGAAAAGGCTGGTTATAAACTTCTGACACAGGGAAAAAACTAGAACCAGGCTACGGGCATAGCCATTACCAGAGGTTCTGGGTTCCTTCTTTATGCCTTCATTTAGTGGACATTTACTGACCTCACACTTGTTATCAAATGCTGTGCTGGATAATGGAATCCTTGTCCTCGTGGAGTTGTTTCACATGCACCAAGATGGTAAATTTTAACAAATGAGCACACCATAATTTTTTGCAAATGTGATATAATAGGTGCTATGAGGAAATACAAGATGTGAAGGCAGCATTAAATCTGAAACGTAACAGATGATTAAGAACTTCCACGACTGGTGCATTTTCGTGAAAGGTGAGCAGGTCAGAGAGCCTGTAATAAGCGTGAAGCTGGCACACAGGAGAAGCTGAGAGAAGGCGGGTTGTGCTGGAGGACCTGGAGGAGGGGCTGAGGGATAAGCAGAAGTGGGACAGGAGAGCAAACTGACACATTTGACTGCCGTATAAAAGTCCTAATTATACCCAAAGAGACGCTCTTATAAAGATACACGCTCAAGCATGTATCTGAGATCTGGGGTGGACCTGAGGCTCCTGATTATCAACACCCCACACACCAGAAGAATTTATGTTCTCAAAAACAAGCCAACAAACACAAAATGCTCTGCTGCCAACTACACGAAGATGACACAGTTCTAAGAATCATGGTCTAGTACAGGAAAAAAGAAAGGAATTGTTATCCTATGCATCAGTGTTCTTTTCTAAAACTACAAACTTTTTGTGGTGCTTGGGGTTGAACCTAGGACCTTGTGCATGCTAAGTATGTGCTCTACCACTGAGCTACAGTCCCAGCCCAACTGTTGATTTTTATAGTTTGAGTTGATGCAATTTCAAAAAAAAAAAAAAAAACAATATGATGGAGAAATACAGATAAATACAAAATACTGAAATAAGCAACAGAAAAGAGACCAGAAACTGTGTTCCATCTCTCTCACTTCACCAAAGTGGGGGAAAAAAGCTGGTAGTAACAATGACCAAAGTCTATGAAATCACAAAGTGATACAGTGGCCACAAGGAAGAAGGGGGTTGAACACCACATTTTAGCAATCAGAAGTAAGCGCATATTTTTATGAAGTATGAAAGACTTGAGAACTCATAGCTCGAAAATTAATACATTTTTCAGATGGATGAGATAAAGTTCTGCTTTCTGCATAGCCAGACAGGCCCCAGATTCTGGGGTGATGGTTCTGAGCCTGTTATACTCTCCGGAAAATGGGATGGAGCTCTGTTCCCAGGTTGTCCAAAGGAAGAAATGAGATGACACTCAAAAAACTCATCATAGTGGCTGTCATTTAATAGGCATATGGTGAATGTAAATGCTTTTCTTTATGGATCACAAAAGTTGCAAATCATGGTACCACATCAAAATAAGATGGCAGATGAAGATAAGACAGATTTGATTCATCAAAGAAATGAAGCCCTGGATATATATATTATGGCTCTGGATATATATACTGTTCTAGTGTCATGCTATTAGCACAGTGAAGTGCTCAAGAAACTTTGGTTGAATGAATGAGAACACCATAAATATATTCTGATTATTCAAAATAATGTGAATAATTATTTGAAAAAATCATCAATATTCCTGGAAATAGTAGTAATGAATTACGAGGCAGACATGTGCACCTCAAAATTTATCCAATGTTATTCCTTCCCTAACAAATGTGATGAAAAGGTTATTGATATTGAAATAGGCAAGAACTTTCCAAAAGCTTTTTAATAATCGTACCTCAGGTAGCTTTGATTCAAGGCTGTTTCAGAGCTTATTCATTTGATTCTCTAAGAGCGCTTGCCACCATCATTACATCCTCTGTCACACACACACGCACGCATGCATGCATGCATGCAAACACAAAGTAGTATCTCTGCTCATCAACTCAATTCTCTCCGCAATTCTGGTCGCAAACTGAACTGGATGAGAAACAAATCAAATTTCCCCACACGGTGAACACTGAACGTAACCACTGAATTTGATTTGGTTCTCATTCAATTCGGTTTGTGACCAGAATCATGGAAAGAATTGAGTTTGTAAACCAAGGCTCCACTGTATATTTTTCAATATTCCTTGACTCACATTTTTAATGCTCTTTTTCTCTTTTAATACTCTTCATCATTGCTTCATCACTGTTTCAGAAACTCAGATGTAAAGCTCCCATTTCTAAACTCTTTACCAGATGCATTCAATACTCTAGTGTAAACTATAGTATGAGCTTGTTTAATATTTTAGAATGAAATTCCTTAATTGATCTACACTTGTGCTAACTGCATTTGAAAAGATATCTCAAAAGAAAGGAATACAAAGGACAAATTTCTTGCAGAAATCATAGCAGCCAGGTGATGCGTAGCAGAGAAGAGGAAGAAAGTAAGAGTATATTTGCAATAATTGTGCCATTTGTAATTCTTTACAAAATTAATTATTGTTTACATATTTATAAGATAAGTCATATTTTCTCATAAACACTATTGCCTCTTTTCATTAATTATTTAAAAGCAACAAAAAGTCAATTTTCTGTGCCAAAAAGGGCTCACTGAAGACCAATTCATTTCATCTCAAGTCACATCATCTTCAATCAATGCATGCTTCAACAATTCCACCTTTTTTTGCCCTTTCAGTGAAGAAAGGCATAACCTCTTTCCATACACACCTCTCTAATGTGCTATAATATAATAGTGTGTGGTGAAGAAATAAAAGGGAAATAGAAATGAGGAAGGAGCCAATCTAATCTAACAGTGACATAAGGAATCAGAAACTTAAAATTATTCTCAACAGTTTATGAAGAACAGACATAATTGATTTTTCACTATGTCTCAGATGAAGAGGTTTAGAAACAGAACTTATATTTATTATCTATTTTAGATGCAAATAGATTTATATTGTTTGCATTCATTCAATTAAACATTCTTGAACACTTGCTCTGTAGAAATAACGTGACCATTGGACCACAAAGCAATAGCAAGACTGAATAGTTAGCAGTCCAATGAGAATGAGAATTTTACCATATTTCTGGCAGCAGCAATAATGCATAGAAGCATCACAGAATAAGTTACTAGAAAAAGTGAGAAGGTGAGATGACCAAAGTTCAGACGATGGCAGTGAGCATCTTCAGGGATTCCATCTGAACTGTCAGCATAATGGCTCATCCCATTTTACGGTGTAGAAGCAGAGTCATTTATTTTGGTCCATGAGACCAAGAGAAGCTTCTAGATAAAGCAATGACATTCAACACCTTTGCTCATCTTGATAGGCATAAGAGGAAGGGAATCTCAAATACAATGAAACAGAAAAAAACTAAACACCGTTCATGAAGTAGTTTATAAAAAATGTGCCTAATGCCAAAGCACTAATCAATTTCCAACCTTAAGAAAGATCTGAATGTTAGTTTACATATTGCTTCACACATATTCAGCTGCCTTTTGAGAACGTCTAATTCTGCTTCCCCCTCTACAAAGGAGAAGCAAACAATAGCTGCACTTAAGTGATGGGCAAACAGGAGAGAAACTGCGTAAGGTGAACAAAAAGGAGCCACCAATATCTGATGAATTAAAGATAAGGATTTAAAAAAACCACGGGAAAATTGAGGGCTTCCTTCTTTCATAGTCACTGAGCCATGACAGAGTCCAGTCACAACACAGAAAAAGAACAAAACCATCTTCCTCAAGGAAAAATAAGAATCCGGTAGTCCTCAGGGGATGAAATAGGGGGAAGCAGAGGACCATAAAGACAAAGAAGGAGAAAGAGGTCATTGTATATCCACAGAAGCACATGTAAGCACAGCTTCTATGGAATATTTTTCCAACTTTATTCTGAACAGCTGATATATTTGCTGCATTTGCCGTGAGGGTTTGGAATGTGTGCTGAAATACAACTGTTAGTTCATCATTGCTCATATTCTTAAATAAGATGTTCTCTATTGAATGACAGTTCACTGGTGATTTATGAATCTTGCAAAAGTCTTCATCTCGAACATCAAATGAGTGTAGGATGACAGTTTTCAGCATACCATTAACATTTAATTAAACCGAGCTGATTTTACTCACTGAGAACTGATTAAGAAAAAATAGAAAATGCAAC
The DNA here is from genome assembly GCA_004027295.1 of Dolichotis patagonum. Taxonomy (NCBI): domain Eukaryota; kingdom Metazoa; phylum Chordata; class Mammalia; order Rodentia; family Caviidae; genus Dolichotis; species Dolichotis patagonum. Next base: position 45,669 of record PVJX010011376.1, on the reverse strand, counting down.
ACCTTCCAATATTGTTCATTCATGAGGACATGGAATGGCTTAAAGCAATAGCACTGTCATTTTGCTGTACTTTACTAAGCTTTTTAAGAACAATGACCATGTCATTTTTTTTCTTTGCATCTCCAGTATATAACACAGTATTCAGGCCACTTCTAAGCATTTAGTAAAGGCACACTGTATAACAAAAGTGCAAATGGAGTTCAGTGAGTGAGGAGAAAAAGAGAAATTTCATTTCTGCATAGAAAGAAAAGAGCCAATATATGATCAAGTATTTCCATAGCTACATCCTGGGCTCTTTCAACCATTTTAATTGTATCACTTTATACTTTGAGCCCAAATATAGTTTGGATTCTTTATTGTCCCTCAGCATAGATGCACTTTTAGCAGGTGCAAAATCAGTGACTCTCAGCTCCAGATTCAGCCAGCATTCAATGGAGTTCCCTCATCTGTAGGTTCTCAGGGAGGATGGAAGTTTTGTACAAGGGCTCAAGGGAATTCCTGGTTGGATTTTGCTCCTCTGACTCCTGTCCATCCAAGCACAAGCACTACTGAGTGGTCCTTTTTACCTTAGACAATTTCATATAAGAAGTGGAGTGCTCATTCCTCCTTGACTCATTCATCTTAAAAACCTTGTCAGAAAGATGAGGAGTTTATTATGCATCTAATTATTTTAGCCTTGTGGAGAAGACAAGGCTTATGAATGAATACATAACTCACATTATACTGATCAAAATTTATTTTGATTCACTATTCACTTTGAAGCAGAACAATGTGATGACTTCTGATGACCTACCGAGCTTGGCTTCTACAAGCTTTTCTACAGGCTTTTCCAATATGTATTTCACCTCTATCCCAACCCTAAAGTCAAAAAATCACATATGGAAATTTGTAAATATCCTTTACAAAATATTACGTTGCTTAACTCTGTCTTGTAGGAAAACATCAGAAGAACAAAATTTATGTGAAGACTTTTTTTATATCAGGAATAAAACTCAGAACCTTGCATCTTCCAGGCAGGCACTCTGCTGCTGAGCTGTATCCTCGACCCCAATGTGAAGGGATTTTGACACTTTAAGTGCAATGTGTGAGAAAAAATAATTGTAACTAAGTAAAGTGTGCAAGAATCAGTAGTGCAGCCTTGAAAACAGAGGCAGGAAATACATATAACATTACATTTTATAAATGTATTTATTTTGAGTAGACAAGTAAGAATTGAGTGTATTTATTGAACAACATGATGTTTTGATCTACAAATTCACTGTTAAAAGTTTCAGTCAAGCCAACTAATATACCATTTACTTCAGTATGGTAATCACAGTTCGTAACTATATATTTCAAATTTCCTCATATATTTTTAACATTCTCACTACATATATAATCATTCTTTTAACCAAGCATTTGGGATACCAATAATGTCAGATGTCACAGCATGGAACTTTTTGTATATCTAGGGGCAGTAAGAGTGCACAAAGGCTGAACACTCTAGAAGCCAGTGCTGTTCAGAATTTCACCTGAACTGAGTTACCCGGGAATCATGTGAAAACGAAGATTCTGATTCAGGAAGTCTGCAACAGGGCAGTGACTCTGTCATTTTCTCAACACTGGCGCAAAACACTTGACACCCACAACTTTAAGGTCAGCTAAGCTGAACAAACAAGAGGGACTCAGTGAAATACTCAGCGTTAAGAACGTCTGCCTGTGGGGATCTTTATTGGAAAGCAATTTGAGTAATATTTGTGTTTGTCACAGTCCTAAGTTGATCTAGAAAGGTACGAAGAATAAAATATGTGCCGAGAAAATGTGGTAATAAGACACCTATAGCAGCATTGTATTCTTCCTGGGAGGTACTTGCACAACCCCAAATGTGGGAATCCCTTTAGGAAGCAGAAATCTACCACGTGAAAAGGATCCCACAAGTTTCTAGTAAACAATCATATTATTTAGAGGATCTAAGATTTTGAAAGAATCATGCATATTTCAACAGATACGTTGATGTAAGATTCTTACACTAACTCAGTGGTCATACTTTGACTTACCATACACCATTTTCTTAGAGGTACTTTCTGGTGATTTTTCTAGGAAAAAGCACAAAGGGCAAATAAATCTTTGTAAGTTAAAAGTCCATACCCATTTCTCCTTGTCCTAAAATATTCTGTTCTTGGACTCTCACACACAGATTAACCTAAGATCAACTGGCTGAACTAATATGACTGAAGACTGGTTCCAGGACTTCTGTGAATATCGAAGTCAGAGAACACCCAATTCCCTTATGTAAAATTGCATAGTATTTACATATAACCTATGCATGTATTCTCCCTAGCCTCTAAATATCTGGATAACTTATAATACCTAATATAGGTGAATGCCATATTAACAGTTGTTTTACTATTTGTAGGTCTAACACTGTAAAAGTCAGCAATTACATGATATTTTCAAATCATGTTTGGTTCCATCTATTTACATGGAATCTATAAATCATGGTGCAAGGCCAACGGTAATGACTGTACTTAATAACTGACTTCACTACCAGTAAGGATTATATTTTAAGAAGTTTCCAAAAAATGCACGAAGATAAAGAAGGGAGCAAATTTAAAGTGAGAAAATACAGCTGTTAACTCTTCTATTTCTATCATACCTGTACAATGTAGGTAATTCATATAGGTTCAAAAAATTCCTCACACACAGAGAAACTTTCATCACCAAATTAGACATTGTGTTCACTTAAACTCTTCTTCTGCTTAAATCGTGGAAGACACGTTAGTCATAAAAACATAATATACTTTAAATACCTTCAATTATATACAGAACAGCCAGTGCAGAATGGGGGAAGAAAGGGAACTCAAATTGAGCAGCCCCCCATTTTCATCATATCATGTGGGACCTTCAACTGTGAAGGAACCCCTACATGGTAGCTGTGAACCTAGACTCTTTAATTTGGAAGCACAGTTTATGGTTACTTGTGGGGAGAGCGAGTCGGTTAGCATCCTCCATCATGAGCCATCATTCCAAGGCCTCAAGCATCCCTTAGGTTAAACAAAAATATTAACACTTTCAAAGAACACTCCATCCTGCAGTGCTTTTCTAGACTTCCCAAACTACAAAAGTTGCTAAAAACGATTCTTAGTACACATCTGTTATGCAAAATTATACCCCCTGGTCTCAGCATTGACGCTTTTCATTAGAGTAACAATATCAACTCTTTAAGAGTCAAAATTAGAATAAAGATGCCAGGGAAAGTGACAGGTCATAAACCGTGCTCACTTAGGAAATGTAATAATAAGAAAAACTAGGGGAAAAATCTGGAAGTCACTTCATTTACATTGGGTCATTTAATATTCACAAAAGCTCTTGGAAAAGTCAAATAACCAGTTTCTCTTGAAAAAGCAGGCACCATGATGGCAGATCCATCAATAAGACAAGAGGGGCCGGGCTTCTGCTTGAGTTTAATTGCCCAGATCTCCACTTTCCAATACAGTTTCCACCTGCTGGGCTTTGGCCCTGATACCACACCTCTCTTCTGCCAGCCCTGACAACTGGAGTCTCCTCTGAGGACTCCAACTCTCTGGAATAGATGATGTCTGTAAATAAACAGAATCCCCAGAGCCATGATGCTGCCATTTATCTGAATTTCTACCATCTTTTCGCAGCAGGAACTGCCACTCTTGTGCCCTGCCTGTCCAACTGGAACCCCTTAAATTGGTATTGCCACCCCAAGATGTACCCAATCTTGGCACACTTATGATACTGCGATGAACAAGGCAGCTGCCCTTGAATAGACAGTATCTTCATCTGGCTTCATTTCCCATTCCATCCTGGCTTCTACCTTCACTTACTTACCAACCTCTGCTACAGAGAGCTACTGTCTGCAGCCCAAGAGGGGCCTGAGGCTCAGCCCACATTGTGAGGATGAGGCTGGTTATAAATCCCTCTCTTAGGACAAGAACTAGAACAAGACTATGGACACAAGCACTGTGCAAGGCTTGTTATTTGATTCATTCCTTAATTTATTACTTCCTTTAGCATGCATTTATTCATTTCATCCTGGGTAAAAATAGGATATTATGCTGGGTATTTAGGCTTGTGGGGATAAAAAGGGGAATCTGTTTCATGTAGTTGTTTATAATGCATTAGAATAATAAATTTTAACTAATAACCACAATTTTTCTTTGCAGATGTTATATGATTGGTCCAGTGAAGAAGTACAAGATGAGAGGGCAGGATTGAGGCTAAAATGTAAAGGCTGGGTAAGAGCTGGCATGCTAGCTGGCAGTCTTATCAAAGGTGAGCGTGGGCAGAGTGTGAATAACAGGAATGAAACTGGCAGCCACAGCGAACCAAAACAAGATCTGTGCACTGGAGGTTCCTGGGTGAGGGCTGAACTGTAAGCTGGGCCTGAAGAAGCGGGACAAGAGACCAAATGGACACATTAATCCCTTTTGAAAGGCTTGGATTGTTTCCACCTAGATGTTCCTATGAACAAATACCCAAAAGCACTGAGATCTGAGGTGGATTTGAGATGACTGAGCAACACCAAATGGATGGATGGATGGATGGATGGATGGGTAGATAGAAAATTCAACTTCTCCAAGGAAGTAACAGTAGCCAAGTCCAAAAAAGGTAACAGAATTCCAAGTGGTCATGGTTTAGTACTGGAAAAAAAAAAACCCCACAAATATCAGTATCTTATGCATCATTTCTAGTTGACACAATTTACACAAAATATAATGGTGAAATACAGAAAAAGATACAAGGCAGAAATATAAAAGGAATCACAAAAGGTGCACCACATATGAACCACTTCACCAAAGAGAGAGAAAACAGTGATAGTACAGAAGACCAAAGTCTATGATATCATAAAGCGATACAGTGGCTACAGGGAACAGGACATGGAACAACACATTTTCCCAATCAGAAGTAAGACATGGTTTTTATGAAATGGAAAGATCTGAAAACTCATAGTCTGAAAATAATGCCTTTCTTTGGACAGATGAGGTAAACTTCTGCTTTCTCCTTGGCCACTCTGGAATCAGAAAGGCTCAGCCCTGAACTTCTCACTTCCTATGGGAGCCTGGGTTAGGATTTTGAGTCTGTTTCTTCTTCTATAAAATGGGATGGGGCTGTCACAGGAGATGAGGTGATAGCCAAAGTGCTGTCATGTAATAGTGACAGTGACTGGCACTGAATAGATACTTGGTGAATATTAATGCCCTTGCTATGGATCACAGAAGCTGAAAAACAGGGTACCACACCAAAATAAGACAGATGGATGATGAAAATAAGAAGTGTGTGATTCAGAAAAAAAATAAAAATAAGGCTGTGGAGAATATAAATACATTCAGCCACACTGGACACATGTCCACCATTAGTACAGAGAAGGTGCTCAAGAAACTTGGGTTGAAATAATGACAACACCAGAAAATCAACTTTTATTACATAAAATAAGTGATTATTTTTAAAAATTGTCAGTATTTCAGGAGATTGCCTCAAATATGAAGCAAACAAATGTATCTCAAGATATACTCAACGGTAATACTACAAAATAACAAGTCATTGATAACAAAGTAGGTACGAGTTGCCCCAGATCCCTTTAGGAATCCTGGTCCAGGCAACTTGGGCCATAGTCTATTTTTCAACCTTTCCCTTTAGCTGTGGGGAGCACTTATCACCATGGTAACATCTCTGCCACATATATAATCACCTACATGCACACATTTGGTGTGAACACAAAATACAGTCAATGTTTAAATAACGTTTTTTTAAATTAGCAAAGCAAAAGACACACTGCCATTCACCCCTTTCAAATCCCTCGTGTCAAATAGATTTATCTCATCATTCTTGCCACTTTCTAAAGCAGTTCTGGAAGTCATTACTCATGAGTGTCTTTTCATAGCTGCTTCCAAGCCCTGAACTGATTTAACACGTTTATGGCAATTTTTGTCAGACAAAAATATTAGTGTGTCCTCTTCTACCTTACTCGCCAGATCTGGCACCATGCAACTTCAGGCTGTTCTCCAAACTCAAAATAATCACAAAAAGTAAAAATTTTGAATTGATTCGAGACACTGGGACAAATATCACAGACCAACTAAAGACAGTTATGAAAGAAAACTGCCAGAACTTCTTCAGACATGGCTAAGACCGATGCAATGAAAGTGGTTAAAGAAAGGAAGAGTACTGTGGGGAGTAAAGCCAATGTTCCTTTTACTATAATAGATTTAAATATGATATTTTGTGATCATACCTTGTTACAGCTTCCATCTGTATGTCCCCCTACAGCCTCATGTGATCATGGGTGGGGCGTTTCAGAGATGGCTGGGTCTAGGCTGTGTGAATGCAGATGAAGGGTATGATACTCAGATAAAGTGTGGGTTGTACTGAATTAGTCTACTAATCCTTTTATTAGTTCTGGATGTGGGCAATGGCTGTGAGTGGCATTACCCACAAGGACTGTAGCCTGGGTGGAAACTTGATGCTTGCCGCCTCCTGGCTACCCTGCCATGAACTGTTTATTCTCTGCCATTTCCCTCTGTCATGCTGCCCTATCCTGGAGCCAGCCAGCTAAGGACTGAATCCTCTATAAACTGTAACATGAAATAAGTCTTTCCTGCTTTTACTAGTGAGTGTTTGGTGTGTTGTCTCAACAATAAGAAAAAGCCACTAAGACAGGCCTAGTATATTTTCCAGAATCCCTCAACTCACATTTTCACTATTATTCCTTCATTTCAATGCACTTCTCCATCAACTCAGCTGTTTTTAAAATTCAAATATAAAGTGTCTCACTTTTAAATCCTTTTACTTGATGTATTTAACAATGTAGTGAAAAGTATAATATGAATACAAGTATACTATATTCATCATTTTAGAATGAAATACCTTAATCTGTCTATATTTGTTTTAACTGCATTGTAAAACTAGTCTCAAAGAACAGTAATGAAAGCCAAATTTCTTGTAGATACTGTGGCATCCAGATGACTGGCAGCAGAGAAGAGGAAATAAATAAAAGGGTATATTGGGCAATTACTTTGCTATCTTGGAATTCTTCATGCTATTAATTACTGCTATAGCTTTATAAGGCAAGTCATATTTTCCAGCACATAATATTGCTTCTTTTCATTTGTGATTTAGCAACAACAAAAAGTCAATTTTCTGTGCCAAAAAACCCCTAGTTTCACTGAATGAAGACCAGTATCTTGGCACATCATCTTAAGCAATGCCATCCCAAATAAACCCGTGCCGCTCTGATTCCAACTCCTTTGTCCAGAATGATTACTGGCCTTTCAAGGAAGAGAGGTGCAATTTCTTTCTTATCAGCCTCTGTAATGCACCATAATGATGTGTGGTGGAAGTGAGACAAAAGGAAAGGTAGAAATCAGATGGGAAGCAGAACCTTAAAATCCACACGTGGAGGCAGAAACTTCAATTATTCTCAACAGTTTGTGAAAAGCGGTCATAATTAATTTCTCACTGTGTTTTCAGTAAGAGTGTGCATAAATGGTTCTTGTTGTATTTATTTACTATTTAAAATGAAAACAGATTGTATTGTTTTCCTCATTCAACCTACAGCTATTGAGCACCTGTTTTGTATTCAAAAATGTGTCAGCCCAGACACAGGAATAGCAGCAAGACTGTGTCTGCTTTTGAACAGTTAGCAGTCCAGGGAGAGTGAGAATCTTACTGTATCTCTTAAGGCAGCAATAATGCATAGGCATGTCATTAGCACAAAACAGAACACAATGAGGAGGAGTGATGATTAAAGTATAGGCTATGGATATTGGCAGCTTTGGGGATTAAAAATGAACTACTGGCATAATGGCTCATCCCACTTCTCAATGAATAAGCACAGCCAATTTCACTTTTACCCATGAGACATTGAGAGGATTTTAGATAAAGCAATGGCATTCCGTATCTTCACTCATTCCAAAATATTGGTGTAATTGTAAGTTGAAAAGGAAGGGAGTCTTAAATGAAATAAGAAAGAGCTAAATACAACCCAAGAAGTAGGTTATACAAATTTGTCCAATGCCAAAATACTAGTCACTGACTATAATTCTGAAAGTTTGACTAAAAATCAATTTACCTGTATTCATAGACCTTTCGAGAATGTCTAATTTCATTTTCCCTTATAAAGGCTGGTAGCACATTGATAAATGTGCACCCATGTTTATAGCAGCACAATTTGTAATAGCCAGATCTTGGAAACAACCTAAGTGCCCATCAACTGACGAATGGATAAAAAAGTTGTGGCATTTTTATACAATGGAGTACTACTCAGCTATAAAGAATGATCACATCAAGATATTTATAAATAAATGGACACAACTTGAGCCCATACTCATAAGCTAAATAAACCAAACTCACATGTGTAAATACCATATAGTCTCCCTAGTATGAGTTGGTAAGAGTATATAATATTTTATGGTAATCATGATTTCCCATTTCATTATTGAAAATGAGATATTATAGTAGCCATTGATCATTCTCTGTTATTCGGTTCAGAATGCCCTATAATTCTTTCATTCTTTTGAATGGTTTTATACTATTTTGGTATGTTTGATATTATTGTATTTGAAACTATGCTCAACTATAGCAGAGAAAGAGATATTTTGATAGCTACTGTTAATGTCCAGTTGTCTTATTGTAAAGTGCTGTGTTGCTTATGTTGTTCTTTTCATATATGCTTCTTTCTGCCCTCTTTTGTTTTATTCTCTTTAAAATAAAAAAAATTAAAATTAGAATTAAAAGAAAGGCTGGTAGCAAAACAATAACCACACTTCAGCCTAGGTAGTGGCCAAAGAGTATAAAAAGTATGCAAGTTGAATGCATATGAGCTACCAAGTATCTAATGAATTGAGAACAAGAACTAAACAGTCATAGATAGGGAAATTGAGGGTTTCTTTCTTTCATAATCATTGAACCATGACAAAGTCCAATCACAATACGCAAAAAGAACAAGAAGATTATCCTCCAGGAAAAAAAAAGAAAACTGGTGAGCTCCAGGAAGGGGGTGAAATGGGAGGAGGAGAGGACAATAAGGACAAAGAAGAAGAAAGAATATTTATTAACAGATGACTCTTAATGAACCTTTTGGTGAATATTTTTCCATCTATACTCAAACAACTGCCATCTGATAATCATATATATTTGTTGCTCTTTGCACAAGAGTTTAGCTTGTGTACCAAAATACAACTATTAGTTCATCATACACAACAATGATATCTGTGTTGAATCAAAGACAATACACAGTGATTTATGAATTTTGCAACATACTTCTTTTTGAACATTAAAAGAGCTAAGAATGATAGTTTTCAGCATGCCTTTTATATTTAATTAAGCTGAGTAGATTTTATTCACTATGATTTGGTGAGGAAAATGGAGAAAGAGAACGCAGCATCTCACAATATTGTTTATGCCTAGGGACATGAAATTTTTTTAATGAGGTAACACTGTCATTTTGTTATAGTTGGCTGTGTGACTATTTTCCTTATATCTCCTATGCATAGTAGAGAGCCAGTTACATCCATCTATTCAAATAAAAACTGCATTCCAGTGAGTGAGAAATAGAGAAGGTAAGTTCTCTTTTCATACAGAACAAGAAGGGTCAGCTTGTGATCAAGTGTTACCATAAGTATATTCTGGCCCTTTGAATCTTTTTTTGTGTGTGTGTGCCAGGGATCAAACTCACCTTCTGAGCTAACTCCCTGGCCCCTCCTTTGAAACATTTTAATCCTATCACTGCATCCTGCACCCAAACACAGCTTCAGGTTCCTAAACATCCTTCAGCAGAGATGCACTTTAGGTAATGCAAAATAAACAGTTCCGGTTAAATCAGTATCAGGGTTTTGTGAAGAGAGGCAAGAAAATATATGTGTGATAATACTTTATACATGTCTTTACTTTTAATATCAATGCTAATTGCATTTATTAGGTGCAATGTAACATTTTGATCTGTGAATACCTTGCTCAAAGTTTCAGTCAAGATAATTAACATACCCATTTACTAACCTGGTGACCATGGGTCAAAATAATGTTGCATATATTTCAAAATTGTAAGTAGATTTTTAACACATGTACCATCATTTTTTAGCTAAGGATTTGGGATCCAAGTACCCCTGGATGTTAGAGCACAAAAGTCCATATTTGTACATCTCTAGGCAATAAGAGTGCACAAAGGCTGAGGTCAGACTTTCATTGTACCTGGCCCAGTGACTCTTATAGAAACTCAGGTTCTAATTCATCAAATCCGGAGCAGGGCTGGAGAGTGCATTCGTCACTCCCCAAGGCTTCCCACACCTCTGGGTTGCAGACCACAGTTTTAGCAGCAAGACTGTGCTACAAAGGGCCAGCTACAGAGAGAGCTGGACAAACGAGAGGACTGAGTGACATATTCAGTGTCAAGACAGCCTGACTGTGTAGACCCTTATTGGAATAAAATAGGTACAAGACGTGTGGGTGGCACAGTCATAAACTGGGATGGAAAGATGGGGAAAAGAAAAGCTGTGAGGGGTGCAGAGTGTTCTTTCACAGCTCTAACGTGAAGGACAAAGTCTCTCCAGGAAGGAGAAACAAGCCACATGAAAGAAAGTTCAAAAAAACCTCATTAACAAAAACCCTGAACTGTTTATGTGTCCTGAGATTCTTAAAGAAACATATACATTATCCATATATATTTCAATTCATAGTCTAATGCAGTGGTGGCGGACCTATGGTACACATGCCTCCGCACACAGTATCACTGAAAGATCTAAAAGGTTTCATAAGTATCATAGGTATCAAAGGTATCATAGGTCTAATGCATAAGATTCTTAGATGAACTTAGTGCTCATACTATGACTTACCAAACACCTGCTCCTTAGGAGGACTGTCTGGTGATTCTTCTAGGAAAAAGCAAAAGGTCAAATAAATCTTTCTTTGTTATAGCTCCATACATAGCTCCTCGTGTCCTAAAACATTCTCATCCTTATACTTCCATACTCAGGATAACGTAAGGTCAGTGGACTGGCTGAGCTGATGTGATTGGGGTTTTTCCTGGACACCTATGAAAATCCAAATCAGAGGATATTCTAGCCTCATATATAAATGTATTTGCATTTGGTGCACATATCTTACCCCATACTTTAAAACTCTAGATTTTTATAATACTTGATATAATGTAAATGCTATGTAAATAACGGCACTACTATATTTTAAGGGAATAATGACTCCATCACTATCCTAGGATAACCTCTTTAGCTAAGTCAGTGGCCAAATAACTTTCCATTCATGTTTCGTTGAATCTGTTTATATGGAAGCTGCAGGTGAACTGTGAGTGTGTTGGAGTGAGGAGAGGTGACTGTATTTAGTACTCAAAGCCAAGCATAATTAGGATTTAATCTGAAAGTACAAAAAATGCATGAAGGTACAGGAGGGAGGAGGTTGGAGTGGGGAAATACGGCTGCTAACTTTTCTATTTACCTGAGCGATGTAACTGATTTGTAGTCTAAAAAAATTGATCTCCCCCCCGTCTCTCTCTCTCTCTCTCACACACACACACACACACACACACACACACATAGAACTTATCACGGGAAAATGAAGTATTTTGTTTACTTTCACTTTCTCTTCCTACTTAAACCTCAGAAGACACATTAGTCATGAAAAAGCAGGCTATAAGTACCTTCAATTATATGTAGAATTGCAATGTTGGTGAGGGAAAACAGATGATACTCAAACTGAAGAACCCCATTTAAATTACACCATGTGTGCGTCCAGTTTAACAAAGTTCCCCACATGTCAGCTATGAATCAATACTCTTCAATTCGGAAGGTACAACTTAAAGTTCTTTTGGGGAGGAGATATAGGCGGCGTGTTTAATATGAGCTTAAGTGTTGGCACATTCAATAAACACCCATTCTCTGATGCATTATTAACTTGCTATCCAGTAAAGCTACTGAAAAGAATTCCCAGAATAGACCTACTGTGCAGAAATTACAATGCTTTGATGCTTGACTCAGCAGTGATGTTTTTCATTAGTCGGACTAATAGTGGCAAATTATTAAGAGTCTTAGAATAAAGATTCCATGGAGAGACTTTTGGAACTCTGTGCACTTGGAGACATAATAATGATGAAATCAGAAGATAAAAAATTTTTGAATATTACTATGCACTAGGTACCATGTTCCCTTTCCATCATCACATGGAATATTTATAAAAATCTTTGAAGTAGTTACTCCCATCAATTTGTCTTATAAAAATGAGAAGGTAAATCACTCAGGGACAACATGAATCATGGACTTCAATCTTAGATTTAACTACTAGTAACTGGAACCTGGATTTTTGAGTAGACCCAAAGTCCATTTGCAACCAGTACAACTACTAGCTCACAGTAGTGTCATTTCATGCAAAAATAAAGATTACTTACAGTGTTTTCTTTTTGTTTTTTTGTTTGCTTGCTTTTTGTCTTTTTGAGACAGTCTCATGATGCAGTTTAGGTTGGCCTTGGGCCAACTTAGAGCCCAGGCTGATTTCGAACTTGCAACAATCCTCCTGGCTCAGCCTCCCTAGTGCTGGGATTACAAGAGTGTGCCACCACGCCCAGCTACAGAGTGTTTTGAGGAACACACTCCTCAGCACACAAACTTGGAAAAACTAACAGTGCTGGCTCACATTTACTAGGGTAGTAGGCCTTACTTGAAACACAGATTTCAGAATTACCATTGGAAAAGCCAAATAAAACATCCAAAAACCATTTTTAACATTTGGGCCATCTCTTGCTAGTTTTGTGGCAAATAGCACATGTGTACAACACTTGGTTCTTGAGAGGTACAATGACACATTCAAATCTTTTCTAGAGGGTCTATTTCTGCTCACGATCTTAAATGTCTTGCCTTGCCCTTCGTATTCTGCCCACACATATTTAAAATACAACACAATGTGAAGTCTGTGGTCAGACTGAAAATCATGTCACATTTTTGTTCCATACCCTTCTGATCAAATGCTAGCTCCTATGAAGGTGATGGCTGGGGTTTACCTCAACCCCTTCCCTCCTCCAGGCTTCTGCACATCTCCCAGATCCTTTAGCTGTGAATGGCAGTAAATCCCATCTGCAGGCCCAGCTTCATCCAGAATCAGTGCTGGGGATAGTAGGAATCAGAACACACATGTCAGTGAGCTCAGTCCCGGCAGAAAAGCCAGAAGGGAACGGTAGTAAGCATCACTGTATTTGCTTCATGGACCTTGCAACATCCAAACACTGCAGATGGCATCACCCCCAACAGACAGATGAGAACACTGAAGCTGAGAAGATTAAAAGTACTTGGCCCCAGTTGCACAGTGTCACTGGTTAAAAAAGTCAAAAAAGCAAACAGAAAAAGCACAACCTAGGTGCTGATTTCCTGCCTCCTAGGTTGATACCGTGTAATACAGTTTTCAGGTTTTCCTGGAAAATTTTGTAGAATGAGTGAGAACAAAACCAAAGTTAAGTTTTAGTACAATACATTGGCAAGATGTTTGAACCATCTTTCTACACAAGCTTACACTTTTTACAGAAGATGTTTATCAGAACACACATGACTCAGGCAGGCTAGTTTTGTACACGGACACCAAGGCCAAGTTGATTCCACCCTGACCACATTTGGGAAGACAGAAGCCCAAAGTGAAACAGATTACTGGATATGTACCTTATCTATTTACATCCAGTGAGTGAATACAGTATGAAGCGTAATAAGTAGCATGAGTCTTTCACAGGGAGTGATAGACTCTCACTTTTGGTCTTACTGTTGTGCCTCTTACTGCACTCGAATCCCTGTTGTCTTTCTTGCTTGGAAGGTGCTGCGAGGGTGAAGATGGTTGGAGATGAGGGTCCAGGAGAGAACTAGGTTAGACCTTGGTGTAAAAAGTCATTGTCCTACTGTGTCAGTCTGGAATCTTACTAAAATGAACCAGGACCCTAGTCCTGTACTCAAACTCAACCTTGGATCAACCAGATACTAAGGTAATGAAACAGAGATTATCCTGCCTGCCTAAGACATATACTGACCCAAAATGTTTAAAGGATATCATCAATTGTTTAGATTTCACCTGACCCACACTTTACAGGAAATATGGAAGATCAAAGAACAAGCCAAACAACATCCTTGGAAAGATGAAAATCTAGAGATTGAGATATTCTCTAGGACAACAGTTCCATATCAAAGGGGAAAAGGAAGTCAATAGGAATTAGAAAAGATGAGATAGATCACCAGCAGAAGCGAAACCTAGCACTAGGTTCGATTCTAATTAGGACAGAATGTTCAAAGCGTGCATTACACTGCAATGGAATCTTACTAAAATGAACCAGGACCCTAGTTCCATACTCAAACTCAGCCAGATACTGAGGTAATAAAACAGAGTTGGCATCTTCCCACTCCGTCCTGGCCTCTGCCTTCACCTACTTACTGACCAAGATGAGTCTGATGCTCAGCCTACATCACATGAGGAAGACGCTGGTTCTAACTCCTCACTTAGGCCAAGAACTAGATATGGTCTGTTACTCAGGGTTCATTATTTCTTTCATTCTTCAGTTCATTCATTTTGCATGCATTAGTGACCTTGTGCTTGGTATTAAACATCATGCTTGCTAGTGGAGCTATGTGGAAGAGAAGTGGGAGCCTGGTCTTCATGGACTTGTATGTGACGTATCCGGGTGGTAGATTTTAAGCAAATACAAACACACACCAGTAATTACGTTCTTTCAAATGAGACGTGACAGGTGCAATATGGGAGAAGTACAAGGCTGGAGGGCGAGACTGAAAGTGATGTAAAGGCTGAGCAAGCGCTGCACCCAGAGCAAGCAGAGGCAGGGAGCGTACAATGGGGGTGAGCAGCAAGGCTGGTTGTGCTGAAGGCCCTGGGTGAAGGGCTGAGCAATGTGAGGTGCAGCTGCAAGCCTGTGCTGGCAAGGCAAGTGGACACACTGGACTTCAGCATACAGAGCCCGGCTGCTCCCACTAGACGTCCTTACAAACACACATGCTCACACACTGACGGGTGAGATGGACCTGAGGGAGTATAGCACAAAAGAAAGCGACAGAGGTAGGAGAGAGAAAGAAAGGAATTGAGAATTAAAGAATTTGTGTTCTTCAAAAAAGAACTAGAGATGTCTAAAAGAATTCTGGGCCTTGTCTTCAGCAACTGGAAACAAAACAAAAATAATCATCATATGCATCAGTAATCTTTTCTGTGTGGTTCTAGTTGACACAGTTTACAAAAAAATAAAATGGAGAAAGGCAGAAAAGTAAAGAAATTCAGAAATATGCAAGAGAAAAGGGGCCAGAAGATGTGTTCCTCCTGTGAGTCACTACGAGAAGGAGAAAAAAGGCTGAAGGAAAGGACAGCCAAAGCCTATTAGGTCATAAAGCAGCACAGTGGTTACCGAGAAGAGAAATCTGGACAATTTTACCAATTGGAAACAGTGCACAGGTTTACAAAAAGTAAAACGTTTAAAAACTCTTAGCCCAAAAATAATGCATTTCTTTGGACAGACATAAAATTCTGCTTTCTGTCCAGTCATCCTGGAGTCCAAATGACCTTGCCCAGCTCTGTTTCTCCTTCCCATGGGAATCTGGGCTGGACAGTTATTCTGTTTCCTCCTCTGTACAATGGAATGAGGCTCTGTCCCTAGGTTGTCCAAGGAGGAAATGAGATGACATTCAGAATGATGACAACTGCTGTCACTTAACAGGTACACAGTGAATGCTAATGTTTTTGTTATTAATCAGAGAAGCTCCAAAATACGGTGTCACATCAACTCTAGACACATAGATGATGAAAATAAGAGTGATTCATTCACAAAGAAGAGCAAATCTTGCTTTTGGTGTGCAAGCATGCATGCATATGTGTGTGCACATATGTGTGTGTGTGTCCTACTGCCATGCTGTTTCCATAGAGAAGGTGTTTGAGAAACTTCAGTTGAATGAATGGGAACACTACAAATCTATTTTTGTTATTTTTTACTGAAAATAATTTAAATTATTAATTTCTGAAAAGTATTATATTCAGAAAACAGTCTCAACTATGAAGCAATCATGCACACCACAAAATAGTTGCAATGGTATCCCTTCCATAAATGGAATATATTCCAATAGAAGGTCACTGGTAATGAAATAGGCAGGAGTCTCCTAAAAACCCTTCAGGGTCATGCTCCAGCCAGCTTTGACCCAAGGCTGTCCGGGAACATCTGAGCTATGATTAGCATACTCCACCACATACATGCATACACACATACATACATGTATATGTGCAGATATACATACCTACATACATACACACATATATTTTTCAATATTCCCAAACTCACATTCTCAATACTATTTCTCCACTCCAAGGCCGTATTCCATGAATTCATTCCTGTTCTAGAAATTCAAATATAATTTGTCCCACTTTAAATCTTTCTACTAAATGTCTTTGACACCATAGTATAAATTTCTGTGCCAGCATTTTAAGTGAAACAATTTATAATCAATTTCCATCATTTATTTATGCTTCTGTTAATTACATTTGAAAAGATGTATGAATGGAGACAAACATAAAGCATAATTTTCTTGTAGAAACTGTATCCAGGTGATAGGTGACACAGAAAGGGAAGTAAATAAAAAGATATGTTTGACAATAATTGTATTATCTTGTAATTCTCCATTCAGTTAGATTACCGCTATGCCTAGTTATAAGGCAAGTCACATTTCCCAACATACACCATTTCTGATTTTTATTTGTGATTTAAAGACAGCCAAGAAAAGCCCATTTCTCTGTGCCCTGCAAAAGATCAAGGGTTTACTGAACGAAGACCAACGGATATCATTTCAAACTGTCACCTAAATAAATCCATGTTTCTAAGAGTTCATCTCCTTTGTCCAGAATCAGTGCTGTCATTTCACTGAAGGAAGGTTCAGTCTCATTCCATATCAGTCTCCATAATACACCAAATGGTGTGTGGCAGTAGAAGAGAAGGAAAAATAGAAATGGGTAGGAAACAAAATTTCACATCCACACATGGAATCACAAACTTAAAATTATTTTCTGAAAACCTGACATAACTGATTTTTCAGTATGTTTTAGGTGAATGAGTTTGTAGAAATGGTAATTGCTGTATTAATTTACTATTTCAAAGAAAAACAGATTTATATTGTTTTCACTCATTCAGCCAAACATTCTTGAGCCCTGGCTCTATGCTAACAATGTGATGCTACAGCCACAAAGAAATAGCAAGAGCTTGCCTCTACTTGGGAATAATTCCCAGTAGAATGAGAATGAGAATTTTACCATATCTCTCGAGGCAGCAATAATGTGGAGAGCTTGGACGCTGTGGTGGATGAAGGAAAGCTTGGGATGGAGAAATTTAGTGTGTCAAGGAAATAATGAACCTCACAAGAGGAAAATGGGTAAAGACACAGAGCTAGTTTCAGTTGAGGCTTGTATACAGCAGCAAAGGTACGCCTTTGTTACTGATTTGACTTCAAGCTTGCCCTCCAATCTCATTAGAAAAACCAACGTTAGTCAATAAGTCATGTTGCATATTATGCTCAGAAAGTCTGTTCCAGAATTTAAGAAATCTTAGGAATTAACATGCCTTAAAATTTAATATGGCTTTTTTACTGCTCTATTTCCAGTTCTGCACTTCATGTCACACTCACCCATGCAGAAAAACATAGTCCTATGCTATAGCCTTAAGAAAGCTTTTTAATCTCTGTAAACTATTACATTTCAAGTAGAAACTGTAGCCGATTCACAAATATAGGAAGAAAACAACAATACAGAAAACAGGTTAAGAGGTTCAACAGTCAAGTTTCTGCAGCAGACACTGTAGGAAAAAAACGGTTGAAAAGCTATAAATCAAGATAAAGTAAATATGTGAAGCACAGGCACAAGGGATGATTTAGAAGGACTTCATAAGTATTCATGTCATGTTTGGTGGATTAAAATTATCTTTAGCTATTATTATGCTAATGTCATGCTTTACATATCTAAAACTCAGTTTAATATATTTGTTATATTAATACCCAAGTTTTGCACTGCATTATTATTTTAAAAATTTCCAGGCTTATTGAGTTGTAAATGGCAAATTAAATTTTATGTATTTAAAGTATGTAGGCTGGGGATGGTGGTGCACAACTGTAATCCCGGCACTTGGGAGGTTGAGGCAGGAGGATCACCAGGAGTTCAAGGCCAGCCTAGGCTACATAATGAGTTCAAGGTCAGCCTGAACTGTATAGTGAGATCTGATCTAAATAAATAAATAAATACATAAAATCAAGTATACCATATGATGACTTCATGTATATACACTTTTCAAAATTATTGCCATAAGCAAACTAAATTTCACTTCACATGCAGACCTTTTTTTCCTGCTTAGAGAACACTTAATTAATGACCCTTAGTAAAGTTTAAGTGTATGATATAGTATCATTAACTGATGTCACCGTGTCATACTTAATATCTCCAGAATTTATTCATATCTTTGGAATGGACTTTATTTTTAACAGACGTTATATTAAATTCATCAACCATAATTTTATCCATTTATGGGGAAATGAGATGTTTTGGTATATGTAGACAACGTACAGTGCCTGAATCAAGCTAATGAACATATCCAGCACCTTAATTACCTATCATTTTCTGGGACCAGATATTTTAAATTGACTCATAGCTGTTTTGAAATATTTATTCCTATGGACTGTGCTTACTCTGATGTGGAACAGATCATAAACTGATTTCTCCTGTCTACCTAACATCGTGTACCTCTGACCAACAACTTCCTGTTCTCACTCTGCTCTGCTTCCGCCTCGGCCACTGCCAGTCACTCTTCTACCCCTACTTCTATGAGTTTGAGTCTTTGAGACTACACAGAGAAGCGACGTCACATGGTATTTGTCCTTCTGTGTTTAGATTATTGCACTTAGTATAAAGCTTTTCAGGCTTATCTGTGTTGCAATTGGCAGCATTTCCTTTTTTTAACGGATAAATAGTATTCCACTGCATGCATGTACCATATTTTCTTAACCTAGTCATTGGCCGAGGGACACTTAGTTTGATCCCATATCATGGCCATTGTGAATAAGCCTACAAAGAACACAAAAATGTAGATAATCTTTCAACATAGTAAACCCAATTCCTTTGGATATGTAACTAGATGTGGGATTGCTGGATAACATAGTAAGTTTTTAAATAAATCTTCACATTGTTTTCAGGCATGGTTGTATTAATTTATGCACCAACCTATCATATTCAGAGTTCCTTGGCTATGCATCCTCGTGAATATTTACCTTCCGTGTTTTTGAAAACAGCCAATAGATATGAGGTGATGTCTCACTGAAATTTTTAATTTGCATTCCCCTAATGGTCAGGGATATTGATCATTTTTTTCATACAGTTTGAAAGCATTTTTATTTCATCTTTTGAGAAACACTTTTATAGGTCTTTCATTCATTTTTAAAGTTGGGTTATTTGTTTTCTTCCTATTGAGATGTTGGATTTTCTTTGGAATTTTGTACAATAATCTCATATCAGATATATGGTTTGAAATGTTTTCTCCAACTTTGTGGATCTGTCTTTCACTTTATTACTTGTTTCCTTTGCTACGTGGAGGCCTTTTGGATTGATCCAAACCCTTTTGTCTATTCTGATTTTATTGTTGCTGTTGTTGTTTTGGGGTTTTGTTTTTTTGTCTTGTCTTATTTTGCTTTGTTTGGCTTTTTATGATCATATCTAAAAAATAATCGCCCAGATGAGGGCAGTGAGGGCTTCTTCTATTTTTATAATTCTAAGTCTTGTATTTAAGTTTTCAAATCATTGTAACTTGGTGAAGTCATTTCTGCTGCTACTTTAAAAATTCTTTTGTGTGATTTTTATAATTTGATCATGGTACGTTTCAGGAAATTTTTTCATTGTTCTTTCTTGGGAATTTTGGGAATTCATGAATCTGGATTTTATCATTTCTCCCAAAATTTGGGAAATTTTCATACATTGTTTTTTAAATAAGATTTCCTCTCCTTTCGTCTTTCTACTCTTAACAAAACTCAAAGCATTTATTCATTTGCTGTGTGGTGTCCCATAAATCTTGTGTGATTTATTCATTATTTTTCTTTTTTTCTTCTGTTTTTCTAACTTCAAATGACTTTTATTTGAATTTTCTGACTGTTTCTTCTATGTAGAAAGAATCTCCTATTAAATTTTTCAATTTGGTCACAGCATTCTTCATCTCCAGGATTTCCATTTGGTTCTTTTTGTGGTTTCTAGTTGTTCATTTTGCTTCTGTATTGTTTTTGTTTTGTTTAGTTGTCTAAATATGTTCTCTTGACTCCTATCAAGCTACTTTAAGATGACTACTTTGAATTATTTGTCAAACAATTTATAGATCTCCATCTCATTAATATTGTTATGGTGTAATACTTGTCTGACACTTCCTTCATCCTGGTAGCCTTGCATTGGATTCCACGTATTTGAAGGGTCAAACACTATGTGTATTCTTTACAGAATAGTTTTAGTAAGTAAAGGCTTTTTCCTTCTGGGTTCTTAGGATAATGGGATTGCCTCTAAATTTTCATTCAAATATGGTTGAAACTGGGTAATGTGGTTTCTATTGGGTCTGCAGTGCACACTGTCATTGGTAATCTTATCATTAAGCCTTAGGCAGTCACATCTCAGTAAGGACTCTTGAGAAAATGGGGCTGTATGCAGCACCTTGGTCCACAAAGCAGACATGGCAACAAGAATCCATAGTAGAATCTGGAGACAGTGACTCTATTACCAGTGCATAGAAAGATATAGCTTTTATGGTCCCTAGCATTACTCCTGGGGTCACTGGTCATCTTTGTCAGTGGTTCAAAAAAGCTGGAATTGGTCAAATATGGCTCTAGGATCCTCAGCCCAGACTAAGTTTAGAAAGCCTGTCACCTAAGACTGACATAGATGCGTCACCTGCTGAATCTGTTGGTGGATGGTGCTGATGCTAAGACAAAGGCCAAACAGAGGTATAAAAGAGTGCATAAGGGGATGGAAGTATTTACAGGTAATTTAGATGGTGCCCACTAACTTTTTCCAGAACAGATGTTTGCAGAGTGTACTTTCAGTGTGTACTCTGATGTAATAACAATACAATCCTACTTGGCTCTCTCTGTCTTTCACACATAGGTACTTGGACACCTTACCCTCACAAATCAAGAACAAATCGGTACTTTGAATGGTCCAAATAAACACTGCTGTTTGTGAAGCATATCCCAAGTTTTTATTATTTTTAAAGGGAACTATTTCTTCTGGAATATATAACTATGAAAAGTTTCTTGCATATTTACTGCATTTCTACCTTAACCATATTCATTCTAGAATATGAAGGTTTCAATATGAAACATTAAGTGTACTCATTATCTTAGTGCACATAAAATTCATGAACACTAAATTCTAGTATAAATTTTGCTGGTTGTCACATATCTCTCATTTTTGATTTTATGGAATACTTCTAAGAAAAGGTAAAAACAATTCATTCTTTTACCGCTTAAATACTTTCAAATATAAAAATCCTTTCAGTATTATATCAGAAAGATTTTAAAATAATGTTCTTTGCCATGTTTTTATTTTTATTTTTATTGATGACTCAAACTCCCAAACTTTGAAGAAGATGAAAAAACTGGAATGATTTTTGCTCTTTTCAATATAATGATTAAACTAAAATGATAATGACTCATAGAAAGTGACATACTCCATAGTATTGCCATGATGGAAATTAATATTTTAATAGTATATTATTATTTTATTTGTGAAAAAAATTGAATATCTACAAGTAGATTTTCTAATAGTAATTTTCATACAATCTAAATTAAACATCAGAATGTATTCTTTTCCTAGATTTCTAATTAGATGTAGTTCAATAACTAAATTATTGATTAGCTTTTCAATAACTAAGCAAGTAAACTAATATTTTAAAAAGTAAAACCACTAAAGAATGAATAATAAAGATGCAATATATTAACTAATTTTCAGTTTCCCTTTGAAATTTCTATCCGTTGGTTTTGTTACTTATTTCCAGGTCACATTCTCAAGCTGCATTTGACATTCACCTGTTAGCAACATAGCATACAGCATTCAGGTGTCTCTTGAGGCTTTCCACCAACAAGATCTGATTTATCTATGTTTCAAAAATAAAGTTATTTCCAGAGGTTAGACTTTCCCATTATGAGCACTTCTGTCTGAACCAAGCGCTTCCTTCAAGGAGTGGAAAACTGTATTCCTCAGTGACCCATCCTGTGGTTTTAAGTCAGGTTTGGAACACTGCAAAGGACATCACAGCCCCAAGTTAATACAGCCAGCTATCCTTCAGCACTGACAGAAAAGGAAGAATTTATGAACCTCTAGTACTTCCAGGATATAATCTAAACTTATTTTCATCTGAAATAACTACCTTTGAAAGAGGAGTATGTTTCTCCTTTGAGTATGTCAAAAGAGTATGTCTCCTTTGAAAGAGGAGTAACTACCTTTGAAAGAGGAATATTTATTGACCTACTTTAATGATTAATTTATTGGAATTTCTTTTACTTAAAACAATTCTGCTTTTTATACCCCCTCTTCTATCCCCACCTGCTGGGATGGACCCAGGCTTGAGTGGCATATTTATTTCCCAAGCATCGTTTTCTGTTGAGAAGATGATCATGAATTTATGCATATAGATCCTTAGAGATAACCTCTTCCATATAGTTTATATGCAAGGATTCCTGACCGCTTTACTTTATACTTATTTATTCTGTTTCCTCCTAACAGGAGAACAAGTCAAACTGTGAATAAAAAGCAAACATGTGGCTAAACAAGTAGAAACAAATAGAAGGGGACTCTGGTTAACATGAAGATATGACAGACATCCTCATCACTGTTTGTAAAACCAAGGTAAGCAACAGGACCCATTTTGCATAATACAGTCTCCTTTCTATCAGCTTGACAAAGCTGGGGGGCACATTTTAGGGGAGATTTAAGCCAGTGTGAAAGCCTGGGAAAATCAAAACCTTCAAATTGGAAACGTAAAGCCAAAAGAGCACAGGTTCTAAGATCCGAGTCTGCTCCTGGCTCAGCACCAAGAATGTGAGTGACTCAGGGTAAGGTGTTCACCTCTGTGGGTTTTATCTTTATGATCTCTGAAATGAAAAGATTAAAGATAATCCACCAGGTACTTTGTTCTCTAAACATTGGCATTTAATAGGTCCTGGTACTGAATACAAATGTCTACCACTGCTATAGTTAAAAAAAAATGGTCATGGAATACACCCTTTGTAGACTTTGTAGACTGAACCAAAGTGGAGGGACTACAGTACAGTGAGGTAAAAAGTCAATCTCAAAAGACTGTGCAGAGACTGTAAAGAGACAGAAGTAGTAATATTCCTGGGGCAGAAACCAGATCAGTTCTAGTAGAGATACTTGTACACAGGTTGCATTCAGAACATTCAACCAAAATTCACAGGTATGCATATGATTTTCTGCAGAGAACAAATAGGAAGCTGAGTGTCACCCAGGAGGGTAGTTTGATCCAGGATCAGAATGGGAGTGAGGTAGGAGAAAAAAGAACGAGAGATGGCAGAGAGAGACAGAGACAGAAACAGAGAAATGTAACTTTCTCAGCTATATACCAAGAATTTAATAACTCTCAAATGCAATTTGTCCACCCTAACCATGTGATAATACAGGACTTTTATTATATTGGTTGGTTACCATAGGGATGAACCAACCAAAAGCATGTTCTGGAAGCCGCACAAATAGAAGGAATAGGATTACGGTCACTGCCTAATATGGAGAAATCATTTGTTTTCCTGCTGGGATTTGCAGTCATGAAGCACAGGATGAGGATGATCCCTGTTGAAGTCAAAGACTTCAAAATTTCTATCTATCTATGTGCAGCAAAGCTATGTCAATGGAAAATCATAGTATCACCCATGTCCTATGTAAGAGAATCAAAGTTCCTTTTACATAAAAATAAGATATAAACCCTGTCCTAAAACTTTATGCCAAAAAACTTTATGAACTTTGTATTAAATTTGTCACTGTGCTTATTTTGTGTGAGTTACTTAAGGTCTGTATTCTTTAGTCACCTTATTTATAAAATGGGTAGACATGGGTAAGCATATGGGAAACAGCAAGAAAGAATAGTGTTCAACACATAATAACCGCTATAAGAAGTTTATTAGTGTGTTGTCATCATTTCAACACACTTGAAGACCCTGGTAGACACCTCATCTGTTTTTAATAATTTGGAAGTTAGGCAGATAGGCCACACTATTTCAGGGACTAATCCATGAGAGATACAAACGTTTTAGTAACTTAAACTAACCTACCAAAAACTAAAATGAAGGATCTAGTTGTAAGAGAACTATTTTTTTGTTATTCACTCAGCTTCTAAAGGCTCTTTCTTACATGGATGAACAAAAAATTGACTGCAATATTTTGTACCTACAGATAGTCTGTCTACCCGAGAGAGGACACCAGATAGGGTTGCCATGGGATATAAAAGTTCAAAGGTAAGGAAAGAGCTCTTGCCCAGTGAATTTCAGGTCATATTTACATGAAATGTTTTGCCAAGAGAAATATGTCCTTTTCCCTTAAATTTACATTTGCTCCTGGAGCTGCCTCTAAGCCCGTCTCAATTTCCATGTGAACTCCAATCTATTAAGCAAGAACTTTCAATGGTTATGACTCTGGCTGACACTGATACTGTGATAGAGTAAGGAAAATAATGAGTAACTAATTATAGGCTATTTTAACCTTGGCATTTTGACAATGAGGATATTCAATAAAAATACAATTTAACACAAATAAGATCAGGTTAATATTACCATAAGAAAATGAAATCGAATACTAATAATATAAATAATACTGAAGTTCTTTTTTAAACCAAATTAAGAACTACTCAGAACAACTAAAAGAATCATATAATTGATGATCAGAAACAGCAAAATTTGACTTAGGAAAAAATTAAAATGTTAGAGAAATAACTGATGGAAAATAAAACTAACATTAGCTAAAACTTCTCATAGTAATATCTATTGACCAAAATTGGTAAAAGAATAGTATCTTCTTATTAAATTTGATATTAGAAAAATGGTTTGGTGAGAAATATGACCAAAAAATAATATAAAAGCCACAGATGATCAAATGACATAGATGAATCATAATGCATCAACTCTTCTATATTGATGCAGTAAACACTACAATCCAGTTAAAACCAGTAGAACAAAAAGTTAAAACCACAGTTTAACACTGTTATATTTAAAATTAACTAACAGATTTTAATCCAAAAGACCTCTCAAAATTTTCACTGAATGAAATTCATAAATTATGGTGTAAACTAATTAAATATTGGCACTTATAAATGGACTTACAATATCTTTATATTTAAATTGAGTCACAATTTCAGAATTGTGGGGGAGTCAAATGAGTCCACATACATGACAGTAACTCTGTTTAGGTGGCTCATCTATTTGCTTTTGTGATTCTGATATTTATGTAATAAATAAATGCTGATTAAGTTAGTAAATGAAATAAGTATTGATTCTGAAGAAAATATGAAATCACTGGTACCTGTGCTCTGCGATTTTAGGTAGCAGTCGGTTATTGCTCCCTTCACTCACTGAGTTCCAGAACAGAAACTGTAGCTGAACAGAGCCTTCTAGCTGCTCTGTGGTAAACGGAGCAGAGCAGGGCTATGGCCCCAGGACAGAAACCAGTAGGAGGCCACCACAGGTGTCCAAAGGGAAAAGGACAGAGGCTGGAATGAAGTGCTGCAGGTTGTGACACAGGACACCTTTTCAAAGATGGGAACTTAGGCACAAGAGCAGGTGTGGTGGGATGCAAAGCTGAATACACAGGTCTGGGGCAAGAGAGAAGAATCAGGTTGCAGGTATCCGTTTAGGAATTAACAGCATATTCATGGTATTAGACATAGGAAACCAGAAGAAAAATCAGAAAAAGAAAATTCATCCCACAAGTGCTTCAACAATGAGAACCTACACATTAGAAATTGGAAAGAGAAGAAGACAAAAGAAGAAATGCCAGGACATGGAAGCCGTAAAAAAAATGTAATTTTAAGAAAGAGTGACTATGTAAAATGCTCCAGAGAGAAAGGCAAGAAGAACTCTGATTAAAGGAATAAAGTAGACAGAGATCTTTGAGAAGGTGGATAACATCCTTCACCAGTTAACGTAAGTTATGACAGAACAGGAAGTTAAAAAGTGGAATTGTGCCCATAAACAATTCCTAAAGAAATGAGGTGGTATTTGGAGGATGAGAAGTTATTAGAAATTTTTTTAAAATTTCAGGTAGCTGGTACTAAGGTACATTTATATGTAGATGAAAATCATGTCAGAAAGGCTTGAAATAACTGCAACATCTAGTTTCTGGAGGTTACATAACACAGATGGAAGCCCCAGATTCAGAACGAATTTAAGAGACTGGAGTGAACTCAAATGGGAATGAGTCACTGGCTACGCTAGGTCTTACCTTCTTCGCAGCAGAAGATACTGAGGTATGTTGTGCTAATCTCAAACAATATTACAATTTCCCTAAACTCACTTTTGGTATAACATGAAATTTCTTTACCACCAGACTCTTTAAAACATATATAGATGATTAGGGTTCAATCAGTCAGAAATACAGTATTAGCACCACTTACCCAATCTTGATAGCATCTCTGTTCAATCAAAAACACCAAATTCTGGATGGAACACTCTTAGGATCTGGGAGTGTTTCCGCCAGTGTAAATGTGCTTTTCAGGGGATGCAAAAACAGTTTCTGCATCATGATTCCACCACGATTCCAAGGATTTCCCCCATTTATACCTTCTATGGGAAAATGGAATTTGTACAAGATCTCTAATTGAGAAGACAAGGTTTATGAATAAGAACATAGCTCACATAGAGCAAAAAGATTGTTTTGATCCATGATACAGTCTGAGGCAGAAGAATTCACTGATATTTGAGTGGCAAAATGATGGTTGCCTTCTACATTTTCCCAAAATATATTCCATTTTTTATCTCAATTCTTAGATTAGAAAATTATAAATAGAACTTACAAAGTACTCTCTTAAAAAATACTATATTGCCTACCAAACTACATTGTAGAATCATATTCAGTCAGATAAAAAGGTATATGTGAAAGAACTTCAATGCTGTAAATGTTATGTAAGTGGAGAGCAAGTACTTGAATCTAAATTGGCAAAATCAAAGCACACAAAAAATAGTGGGATTTGTGTACGGAAGGAAAAAATATATACATAACATCTTATAAGTTTATTTATTAATTGACATAATAATTATGCACATTAATTGGGTACAGTGTGAAGTTTCGATCTAGGCATACACTGTAAAAAGAGGCAAGTTAATTAATATGACAGTCACCTCACCATGGTGGCCACAGTTCAAATGTTCTAGTCGATCTTTAACATCCTTACCACATTCTCACCATCTTCTTAGCAGAGGATTTGGGATCCAAGTAACACTGAGTATCAGGGCATAAAAGTCTACATTTGTGGGCTCTCCAAGCAATACGGGTCCACAAAAGCTGAGCAGCTGTAGAAGACAGTGCTGCTCAGACTTTTATTTGCACGTGAGCCACCTGAGAAACGTGAAACTTGTGAAAATGCAGGTTCTGCTTCAGCGAGCCTGGGGCACGGCTGGAATGTCTACCTTTCTAACTCCCAGGGGCCGCCCAGACTGCTGAGTTTCAGACCACAGATCAGTGAGTAGCAAGGCTGCACTGCACGGGGTCAGCTACGCAGAGAGCTGGACACACAAGAGGACGGGGTGAAATACTCAGTGTCGGGAAAACTCGACCGCGGAGATTTTTCATAAAGAGACTGGAATGAGACTTGTGTGTCAGAGTCATAGGCTGGGGTGAAAGAAGCAGTAAATAACCAGTGGCTACATGATGTTCTTCCTGGGCAGTTCTTTCAAAAGCCCAAAGCAAGGAAATCCCTTCAAGAATGAGAAATCTGCCGCTTCAAAGAAGGACCTGACAAACCTTCAGGCAGCAGTTTCCTGTACTTAGGAAGTATTTAGAAGTTCCTAGATTTTGAAAGAAGTGTATATTTGTTAATGGATAGACTAACGTGTAACTTAGTCTAACTCAGTGCTAATTCTATCACTTACCAAAGACTTGTTCCTCAATAGGATTGTCAGGTGTTTGTTCTAGGAAAAAGCACAAAGGGCAAATAAATATTTATAGGGGTTGATGACCTTGGAGCTCAATACCCATCTCCCTCTGTCCTAAAACATCCTGGTCCTTGCAGTTACATAAAGAATAACACAACTTCGTTTAGACTGCTTCAAACAAATATAGTCATCCTTCCACACCTAGTGGAGATTGGCTGGTTGGAGGATTCCCTGTATACAAATTCCAAGAATTCTCTAGTCTTTTATACAAAATAACAGAATATATTTGCCTATCTTCCCTTGTATTTTAAATCTAGACATTACATACAGTACCTAATACAATGGAAATGTTATATAAATGGTGACCATGGGGATCATTAAGTGTGTAAAGACATCTAACACCCTTGTAGGCCTTATTCTATAGCACACGACAGTGACTACAGAATATTTTGATTCAGGTTTGGTGGAATCTGCTCACATGAGACCTGATGATGGAGTGTGGGATGTGCGGGTGCGGTGGCTGTATAATAACTACAGCCACTGATAGTAAGTATTTAATCTTATAAAACTAACAAAAAATAAAGGCAGGAAGGTGTGCAGGGATACAGTGTGGGAAGGCTGTAAATATGCTTGTTAACTATCCCATTTTCATCCAGTCTTGTACAACATAGGTCATTTGTACAGACTCAAAAAATTCATCGCACACAAAATTTACCCCCAAGAAATAAGGCACTTTTTAACTTTCATTTTCTGTTCCTTTTTAAACCTCAGAATAAACATTAGTCATGAAAAACTTAATATATACACATTAAGAACTTTTAATTATATCCACCATACCCAGTGTAGACTAAGGAAAAAAAGATAAAGTTCAAGTTCAATGGCTGCACTTGAACCAGGTTAAATAAATCTCCACATGGTACCCAGGAACGTAACCTCTTCAGTTTGGAAGGCACAGCTCTGGTGATTTGAGACAGTGCGTGTTGGGGGGTGCTCCACCAGAAACAGTAACAACATTCTAATGCATCAAACATCACACAGGTTAAACAGAAATGTTAAGACTTCGAATGAACACTGCATTCTCCAGTGCTTTATCAACTGGCAAACTCACTAACACTACTGAAAGGAATTCCTAGTATGGACCTGCTAGAAACAAATGACTACACTTGGGCTCCTCATGGATACTTTTCATAGCTCTAAAGTAATGAATTATTAAGAGTTCATTTGGAATAAATCTTTCAGGAAAGTGAATATTTGTAAATTGTGTTCATTTGGGAAACATAACAATAATTAGAAAAAAACCAAATTTTGCATTTCTGTGCATCATGTGTCATGCTTTACTGTGAACACACTGACTTCTGTGTTCAAACATTTCAAGTACATACTACAGTTTTGCTTCCAAAATAGGAATTTGGGAGACAAAAGAGGAGGGAGAGTTAAGGCTTTCAAGGATCACATGAACCTAGGCTCCAATCTTTCCTCAGATTCACACTGTCCGCAGTGTGGGATCTGGAAACTAAACTGAGGTCTTTATGCCTCAGAGTCCAGTGGTAACTAATACAATTATTGGCCTGTAGTAGGAGCCAAATTATCACAAAAATAAAGATGACATTAAATGTTTTCAGGGACACCCTTTTCTTACACACATGCCTTAAAACTAGCAATGCTGTCTCGCATTCACTAGGATGTCTCACACCACCACGCTTTCCCACCATACACTTCTCATCAAATGCGACCTGATATCATGATGGTAGTCAGCCTGTGTTAGTGTAACAACAAAAACGATTATCCTACGCTCCAGTGACTTTGTTTGTAGTTCTATTTGACTCAGTCTACAGAAAAATATAATGGAGAAATACAGAGTAATGCAGAAAATACAGAAAAAGACAACAGAGAAAGGGTCAGGAAATGCATCCCACATATGCACCACTTCACACAGAGAGAAGAAAGGTAGTAATGATGACCACGAGGAGGGAATCATAAAGCTACAGAGCACCTGCTTTGTTCTAACAGTGTGGCACCAGGGTCACAAAGAAACAGCAGGAGTCTGTCTCTGCTTTGGAATAGGTTTCAGTCTAGTGAGTATAAAAATCATAGCATATATTTTGAGGCATCAATAACGCATAGAGTTCCATCATAATAAGATACTAGAAAAACTAAGGAAGTGTGATTATCAAAGTACAGACTATGACAGCAGTTTCAGGGATTCAAATTGAACTATGAACCTAAAGGCTTCTCCCATTTTTGCACCTTGGATGCATAGTTTAAGCCAGTTTAAACCAGGTCCACGAAACTGTGAGAGCAGATTAGATAAGGCAATGGCATTCAGCGTCTTATTCACCCTGATCTATTACTATAAGCATAAGTTGAAGAGGAAGAGGGTCTTAAACCCAATGAGACAGGAAGAGCCAAACATAGCCCATGAAGTAGGCTGTGAGAGACTGATTAATGCCAAGACACCGGTCAGTTCCCCACTTCACACATACTCATTTGCCTCTACTGGTATCTTCCCCTCTAATGACTGGAAGAAAACAACAGCCACACTTCAGTCCAGGTTTAGCAAGCCAAGAAGAAAAAAAGTATGTGAGTCATATGATTGAAGGTTTAAAGTATCCGATGAACTGAAGATAAGGATTAAAGATTGAACATAAGGATTAAAAAATGAAGGTGAGACAGATAACGAACTTGAATTCCCTTTTATACTCTCTGAGCCATGACAGTGTCCATCCACAACATATAAAGAGAACAAAAACATTATCTTCAATTAAAAATAAGAAAATTTAATTGTGCCCCATGGAGGGCATGAAATAGGAGGAAGAAGAGGGCCCTAAAAATAAAGAGAGAAAATCCTTATCTATGCACAGATTCATGTTAATGGAATTTTTTCTGAAATAGTTTCCATCTTTATTCTGAATAGCTACCACCCCACAATTATATATATATATTTGTTTGTTTGTTTCTGTTTGCCATGGGGTTTTGGAATGTCTGTCAGAATACAGCTGTTACCTCATCAAAGCCTATGTACTTAGATAACTATGTTCTCTGTTGAATGACAATTGACTGTGATGCATGAATTCTGTGAGATTTTTCATCTTGACCTCCAAACGAGTTGAGAATGACAGTTTTTACCACGTCTTTGATATTTAATTACACTGAGCTTGATGATGCAAAATGAAAAAGGATTTGATGAGGAAAAAATAAAAAGATAATGTAGCAACTCAGAGTACTATTCATGCATAAAAACATGGCATTTTAATGCACTAATACTGTTGCTTTGTTGTCTAAATCATCTAAGTGCAAGGACCCCATGCCATTTTATTTTACATCTCTAGTTCATAACATAGTACCAGAAACTAAAGTACTGTGCATTTAATAAATCCCTGCTGAATAAATAAAATAAATAGATTTTAATGAGTGAGGGGAAGGAGAGGTAAACTCTGTTACTACATAGAACAAAGAGGAGGATTTCTGATTAAATGCTTCCACAACGAGATCTTGGGTCCTCTCAAACATTTTGATTACATAACTCTGCACTTTGAGCCAAAGCAATGCCTCAGAATCCTTCTAGATACAGCGGACACAAAAGCTGTCCTTTGAAGTGAAACTATTTCCTATCCCTAAAATATAGGTCTCTATCAGGTAAACTTTGAAGAGAAGGCAACTTTTCCAAAGTTGTCCTCTGACATCAACATGCATATTAACAATTCAGATCACTAGACATCTGGAAATATGCATATTCTAGAGTTTGTTATTTTGTCATCTTCTCCTACAAGTTACAACTCACATCTTTCAATGGTTTGTACTCCCTCCATGATGTGCCCACATAGACTCAAAACTATGAGGCCAACCGGTCATAAACTGAAACCACTAAAACTGGGGGCCAAAATAAACTTTTCTCTTCATAAGGTGTTTCATCTCAGGTATTTGTTACAGTACCAGGGACCTCACTAGCACAATGCTCTCTTGTGAGTTCTCATTGTGAAGAGCTAGAGTAGTTACCACAAAAGAAGGTTCTTATAAAGCAGGTGGTCCCTGATACTTGGCCTCTTTTGTTTGTTTGCCTTTCTACTCTCTACCATGAATCAAGGCATTGTGAGGCCAACTGTCCGGATTATAGTCTGAAGCAGCTCAGTGACAGAGTTCAGAGTTTGAAAGGCAGAAGCAAAAAATTAGTGAACAAAATGTCAAGAACATCACAACATAAAATGTTCCAATAATACATAGTTAGGGTCCCAAAAGGTGGGAAAAGGAACAGGAAGATATATTTAACCTGATCGAAACATTATAGAAAACACATGTGCATCAGAATATCACATGGTTCCCCATAAGTGTATAATCTTTATATTATTTCAGTTTAATTTAAAACTTAATTTAATAGTTTAATTTAAAATAGACACAAATAAATTTTTCCAAAAAAGAAAAAGAATGAACAAATAATGGATAAGATTTTTCCAAGTAAAGAACGCTATGAACTCACAAACTCAATAATCTCAACAACCACCAGCAGAATAAGCATGAAAAAGCACAAATATCAGGAAACTTTACAAAAAAACAGATGAAAAATGGCAAAGTAGAAAATAAAATCTCTAAAGCATCCAGAGAAAGAGACATACACAGAGGAAGAAGATAAGAAACAATAGAAGCACCTCTTCTGAGATCTAAGACAAGATGACATCTGTAAAGTCCCAAAGGGGGAAAAAGTATTGTTAACATGTAATTCTAGAAATCTTTTAAAAATGAAGACAAAATAAAGACTTTGATCACACTAGCAAAAGTAAAAAATTGATTGTCAGAAGATCTGTATGCTAACATTAAAGGAAGCAGAAGGAGACTAATACCAAATAGAATTTGGATCTAAATAAATGAATGTAAGACGACAGAAATGGTAAATATATAGATGAATCTAAAACAGATTTCTAGTTTGCATCTCTCTAAATAAGAAATAGGCTGTTTACAGCAAAAATACTAGCACTGTATTACTGGTCAATAACACACATGAAATTTAAATGTGTGAAAATAATTAGACCAAGGGCAGGAAGAGGGTAATGGATATATTGTATTATAGGAGTCTTATGCTAAGCACAGAGTGGCATAACATTATCTGATGGTATTAGAGAGGTATACACCCTGAACCCTAGAGCAACCATTGCTCTGTTTGCAACGTCTGTGTCTTCATGCCCTCAAACTCATATGCTGAAACCCTAACTTTCTACACAATGGAATTAGGAGGTAGGGCCTTTTATTTGGGTCCTAGAAGCAGAGCTCTTATGAATGGGATTAGTACCATTATTTTAAAAAAAAAGCGCCCCAGTGAGATTCTTCAGTCCTTCTGCCATGTGAGGGCACAGTAAGAAAAGCATCGTTTATGAAGCTGGATGCAGACTGGACACGAAATCTGCTAAAGCCTTCATCTTGGAATTCCCAGCCTCCAGAGCTGTGAGACACAAGCTCTGTTGTTTAGAAACCATCCAGTCTATAATAGTTTGTTCACAGTAGTCAAAACTGACTAGGACAACAACTAGAAGAGCAAACGAAAGTATAGCTATTAAATCGTTGGTGGAGATAAAGGGAATAATAAAAATTGCTAATTAACAAAAGAAGGAAAAAGGAGCACAGAAGAGATGGGACAATAAAACACGAAGAGCACAGATGCTGTCTAACAAATTCAACTCCATGAATAATTAGATTAAAAGTAAACTATCTAAACATTTCAACTAGTAAGTAGAGTTTGTCAGTTTAAATCCATTTTTTGAAAAGCAAGGCATTACCTCTTGCTCTTCATAAAATACAAATCCTGTGTTTAACTAGTTCCTTTCTCTTTCCCTTCTCTCTCTCTCTCTCTCTCTCTCTCTCTCTCTCTCTCTCTCTCTCTCTCCAGATAGGGGAGTAGCTGCTGCTCCTGTAGATTAATGATCCCAGATTCTGGTCACACACTAAAATTGAAGAGGTTTTTATTTAAGTATAGTTTTGTTAGTGCTTATTAGTTTACAAAACATTGAGTTTCAGTGTGGTAATTTCATATACCCATGTAACATATTTTGATCATGGCTCTCCCTCTATTACCCTTCTTTATAACCCTTCCCCCACACTTATTTTCTTCCTCTTCTCTAATAATTAATTTTTCTGTATAAATTTCTCAATTTTTAGGATTTCAGTACTTTGAAGAGAACTGTGGTTTTGGGATTACTGTGGCATTTACAGTTCTCTTCATTCAATATGAGGAAACACTTTTTTAGTGGCACATTTAACACTTTTTTTTCTTAGTAAATTTTTCTCAGTAATTATATGGACTTTGTATACAGGAACTTTGTGTAGCAAAAGCCAAACATTACTTTTCTTCTGCTTTGTTTTCATCTGTCACCATCAATCAAGGGAAATAGTTTATGACCCAGAGTTGGAACACTCTCTCAAGACACCAAGATTTTAAAAGCCTCATTTCTTTTCCTTCTGTATTACAAACCCTATTCATGGATTTCATGGATTTCACAGAAATGAAAATAGTAGGCCTAAGAAATGAACTCTTTGGAATTTAATATAACTGTACTGTTTCCAAGGAGAAAATTGTTTTTATTTTTTTCATGGGACTACTTTCAAATATAATATGATTCACTTCAAATATTTCTCTTTCAAAACACAACTGTTTATCATGAAATTCCTTTAAAATGGTAACCATCATGTTCATGTGAAAATTTAATTAAGCATTACAAAGTCATTTTGTACTATTTTAATTAGCATACATAGAATGTGACAGGAACTTCTAATCTAAAACTCCTGACCCTACAGATGTTACAGGAAACCACTGAGGTCTTTTAGATACCCTTTCAGCTTGAAGACTGCAAACCTGAGAAGGCAGAAAAGGAGCGGGTCTCTTTTTTCTAGATATAAAAGTGTACTGAATGGTTAGACAGTTTACTGTAGGCCATAAGCCACATGTGCAAAAGCACGAATCTTCTTTTAATTTTTCTCCCAACAGAAGAGACTCCCTAGTGAGCCACCGCACTGTGGGCTGCTGTGGCTTCAGAACTGCACTCAGTAGAGCTATAGTGGTCTGGAAATTTAGTAGGAAGTTCCTCTTCCTTCTGTAAGATTGCTGCTGCTCTAAAATTACAGCTTCTGAAGGGCGCACTTTCTGACTCCTCACTTCCCACATGTCAGATTGTTGCTGCTTTGCCAAGTGGGGCTCAAACTACAAGAGGGAAAATGAAAGCTTTCAGGTGGAACAGAGTTTTTGCACAAGAACTTTATCTGAAATTCCTAAAAAGCTTATGGGATACAAAGGTGGAAATTTTCGTTTATCAGAAATCTACCTTAGATGAATATTTCACTTTGCTTGGAGGGGAAGATAAAAGTACCTTGGTGAACAACTTGTGGGTGCAGCACATACCAGGGATCACTGAAAAGCTTCTATTCATGTGACCAGAAGAGGGAATAAGGAAAGAAACAGTGCCTGGGTAATGTGGTCACACTATGATATCCCTCACATACTCAATGCAATTACTACACTCGAGATATATTTGAAAAAAGAGAACTTGGGATGTGTGTGTGTGTGTGCACGCGCGCACACACGTGCACACACTCTTAATAATGGGATGACCTTTTTATCCAAAGTCTGATGTAAAATTTGGACAGCATTATGGAAAAGTAAATGTCCTTTCTGGAGTAAAAACTGATGTGAGTCGCTGTTTCCAGGTTAGAGTTGCCAACAATTTTTCTCAAAATAGGCTTTGCTTCAATTAGGTATGGACACATCTGAATCATTCGCAAGACTGTAAACTGATCATGGGTCAGGAGAGCGCCTTCATTATATCCTCATCTAGCCCCTTAGACAGTGTCTTCCATTAGGAAGGCCTTTCGCGAACTATTGTGCAAAAATAAATAAAAAACGCTATAGTCTTTGGATAAGTTTCTTCACTTCACCAGAAAATACTTGTGCTGATACAAACTTAGAAAATAAAATCTAATATAGTGTCAGCAAATAATCAGTATCTCAAACCAATCGATACCATACACAACTGTAGTGATTAGTCATGCTCTGACCAGGGGGAAATGTTCACGTCACTAACAGAACTGGGAATCAGAAATAGGGCTTTGGAGTATGGAGCCAGTGTTACAAGGTAAGAAGCTATTAGAATATTTGGCAGTTTCATGATACGTGACTGTATGAGCGAAGACATATTTGCTCCATGGACAGGTAAGGAAAGTGCCTCGGAAAGCTGTGTGAATCTCTCCAGGATGCACAGTGATTAGTGCCGAAGAGGAACTTGAGCTCAGATTCTGACTGTACTTGGAACTGCTCACAGCTGTGTTCTACCACAGGCTGAGTTACCAGAAACCAGCCCTCCTCCATTTCTGCTACCTTTACAGGCTAATTAAAAACCAACAAAAAACAAAATGGTAAAGCCTCCCTTCTGTTTTCCCTGCTGTTAAATTCTCAAGGTTTAAGCTAGTTCCATTCATTGGCATTAAATCTCAGTTCTTCCCTCAAAGGCTTTTTTCTGCGTAGGCTGGAAGACAGCCTTCTCTGGGGTGGGAGGTATTATTCTAGCTGCCCGGAAGAGGACAGGAAGCTGCAGTGCTCTGTCTGGACTCTATGGAATGAGCACCTGTAGCAATTTGTCGCACACAGCAAGCTCATGTACACACCATAAGCCAATCTGCTTAGTGAGGTCACGCTTCCTTGGCAAACAGTGGAATCCAAACATCTCCCACCAACGTTTCCTATGGGTGCTGAAATTAAATTAGGTGGTTGTCTGCTTGCTATAGGAATCTTCTACCAACTCAGCCGTAGCCAACAGAAATACTGATCTAACATACAACAAAAAAGCTAATATTTTTCAACTCCTGCTTAGCTTTTGATTATTTCCCCTAAAAGGGTATATTTTTATTCAAATATTTCTAATCCTATAACCCTGACAAAGGTCTATGAGTCACGAATTTTAAGAGATGGAATTTTTGCATCCTGTTTTAGTTTACTACCATCCTATTAATGACCGAAGAAGCCGGAATTCAGTGTAAATATGTGCCAGGCTCTATTTGCCTTGCCACTTTCTTGGAAATTGCTAGTGGTTCCACATTTCCTGTTCCCAGAACACACTTATCTGTTCACTGGCTGTCAGAGTAAACGTATAGCACTGAGTGACACTACCAGGAAGCTTGGGATGGGCTTTGCTGAGTACACACAAATACACTCGCGTACCCATCAAGCTGAAATTTTGCCAACAACCTATTAACCAGTCATCATTAAGTGCTGTTTTCTATTTAAAGCACCATCAGTTTCCTACGGTTTGCTGGTCAGGGTATATGCGGCACAAATGTCATCAAGTGGTTAGAAAACGTGTTGCTTTGCTGGAAGCTTGTTAAGTCTTTGGAGAATTTGAACTTGGCAGTGGTAGATGTCACTTTGGTCCCACGGCCTTTTAAACAGCAGTCATGCATTTCAAATACTTAGGGTCACACCTCCCAGAATATTGAAGAATTTTAATATGTCTGTTTGCTTAAAGATTCTGGGTACATTTTGCTTGTTTTTGCTCCGCTGATAGAGATTTGGTTTTGTTTATAAAGATATTATATAACCCTGAACATACAGAACTAACAACCTTTACTCAACAGTTATACATTAATAGATTAAGAAAGAGCTCCCCCACTGCCTACCATATTTTAAAAATTTTTCCTTCAGAGAGTTTTAAATATTTGTTGGGCTGCCTGCTTTTCCACAGTAAAGTCCTTCCAATAACAAGACTTGGAGCCTATTGGCAGTGAAATAACAAGTTAATAGAGAAAATGTATCTAGTTTTGTGAGATTTGCCTTAGGTGTGAACATCTCAGAAGATAAAAGGTGAAATGTTAAAATGTCAAGAAAAATTTTGGTTTCAAATAATATGTTCTCTGAATCAACCTGTAGGGAGTATGATTTTAAGTTACAGATTTTAAGTTACACTGTAGTTGTTTTTTTCTTGTAAAGAACATATATAGTGAAGAATTTAGTGAGCCGA
This sequence comes from Dolichotis patagonum, assembly GCA_004027295.1. Taxonomy (NCBI): domain Eukaryota; kingdom Metazoa; phylum Chordata; class Mammalia; order Rodentia; family Caviidae; genus Dolichotis; species Dolichotis patagonum. Next base: position 7,550 of record PVJX010011376.1, on the reverse strand, counting down.
CTGTGGTCAGGAGACAACAAAGACACACAAAATCCATTTGAAAATTACAGACAATTGGAAAATACTAAATACATTTCCCCCAAAACAGAAACCATTTGGCAGTAGAAAGTGTTTAAAATAATAACACTGTTCCATTAAATTCAACTCCTCTCCATACTCAGAGTTAAACCCATAGGGGCCTTTGCACTGAACCGTATCCCCAGTCCCATTTTATTTTTCATTTTGAGACACAGTCTCACTAAAGTTGCTAGTTTCCCAGACAGGGCTCAAACCTGCAGTCCTCCTGCCTCAGCCTCCCACAGTGCTGGGGCGACAGGCGTGTACACCTTGCCCAGCTGGGGTCGCCTTTTAAAATCCTATTTCACCTTCCTTTCCACGTTATTGAAAATTTATCTGTATCTCTTTGGCTCTTTAAGCACGACTTGAGAGTAGACAGTAGATTAAGGTATTAAGCAGGTAGGAGAGGACACAAAAGCACAGGAAAAAGACAACACAGCCCTGCCCAGGGGCAGCCCGACATGGGGGAGACAGCTGCAGCCCCAGCATGCTCTGGGCACACATTAGGAGCTTTATTAAGCTTTTGATGGCTGGTTGATTGGTTGAACAATAAAAGGAATGAACAGTACACAACTTGGTAGTCTGGAATGGTTAAAATCAGAGAGACGTGGAGGAAACTCATCGTGTGGAAGTGGCAGATGTTCGATAAAGCTGTGGAGCCCCAATGAGTGTGAACTTGCAGAAGCCTCGCATTTTAAAGGAACACTGTCAGCAGCCAAGGGACCAAGGCTTCGGGGGAAGACACAGAGTCTACGCACACAATTATCTTCCCGGGAACCAGGAGCTGTCAAACAGACGGGCCAACTTAATTAAGAAACCTGTTTCAGATCTGCAAGCTTTGTCCTGGAGGCTGTTCTATTGACAGGCAAGACGATGGGTAGCAGCAGCCCTAACACAGACTTCTCCGGCAACACCAGTGCTGAGCACTGCAGGGCACGGGCTAGGCTGCCGTCAATGCCCTGCTCTGACCTCTTCTCAGCCCGGAACTCCAGCAAGTCCAGGCTCTGCCCCGTCATAGAGCAAGAGCAGCAGCACTTTGGATAGAAGCCACCGAAAGAGGTCCGGCCTCCTCCAACACTCTAGCATTTGCTTCATTCCTTTTAGTGTCCCTTTGGTTTCTTTCAGGTGATTTTCTCAGGTTCTTTTTTTTTTTTTAAACCTCCATGTGATTATATTTGTCTCTAGGGAAATGACCCTTGCCCACTTACAAGAAAAGAAGGTACCCAAGAGGTTTTGCTGCTCTTGGAAAAAAGACTATATTGGACCCCATCCAAGCCAACTCCAAAGCACAGCAAACTCAAGGGAGCCATTTACTGTCCTACCTACAGCAGGAGAGGGGGCTGCCCAGAGGTGAACCCTGAAGGACGGTGAGACAAGAGGCCTGTCTCTTGGCGTAGACAGGTTTACAACAAGGAGCACAGCGACAAGGTGGGTCCTTACCAGCTTTAGCAACCAAGCAAGTAGTAACAAGGTTTTAAACTTCCAGAGGAAAAAAAATTAATTATGAAAGACGGGCAGACGTGAATTTTGTTGTTTTGCCTATATGATATTCAACTTTTAAAATTTTGCCTTCTTCTTAAAGTTCGTTGAAAGGCAGCACAAACAGTAGCAAAAACATCACAGGCTATTGAGAAAAGAAGGTCTGAGTTTGAATGGCAGCTGTCCCTATTCCTTCTCCAATCCCTAGTTTCCTCATGTACATACTGATAACACTGCTTTTCCTCTCCAGATGTGGTGAAGATTGGAAAAGAGGCAAGAAAAGCGCTTGGTTGTTCTGGTTGATACATTGTGTCAACTTGAGCAGTTTAGAAGTTTAACTGAGAGACTCAGCAGGGAGCCAGGGTCCTTACTTTGTAAATATCCTCATCCTGTGCAAGAGGAGGGCAAGGAGATTTTGTGAGTGCTACACTGACCCTGGGCAGGAGTGGAGGTGGGCGGTGGGGAGTGGCCTGTGTACAATCTAAAGAAGGAAAAGAGGTTGGCGCTTCCCTCGTTTTGCTCTGGCTGCTGCCTTGAAGTGTTGCCCCAGTGCCATGCCACCCAGCCTTGCAGCCAGCTGATTATGGACTGAAACCTCCAAAAACTGTAAGCTAAATAACCCTTTCCTTCCTTAATTTTGGGTGTTGGGTATTTTGTACCACCAATGAGAGAAAAGTAACTAAGACATTAGTATATGATACAAGCAGTCCATGAATGGTAACAATTCTTACTATTTTGAGGGGAGATCTCAGTCTTACCTCAGAAGAACTAATACGGTCATTTTTTGATAGCCATTCCAAGATAGAACAGGACATCATCACTGTCCAAAAACTGATGATAGCATCTTAATGTGATGTTCAGAAAAGGACTGGTCCGGTTCTAGTAGTCACTCTTTTAGGCGCTAGCTATAACCATGTCAGCACGCTACAAAGCCGAGACAGGAGACTCCCAAATTCAAGCCCAGTCTGGCAATTTAACAACTTAGCAAGATGCTGTCCCGCTGTATGTATTGTGGAAATGTAGTTCAGTGCAAAGATTCTTGGTTCAATGCTAATATGAGTAAAAGCGGAAGGGGGGGTAGCAATGATTGGCAGTTTGTTAGCAACCCCTTTTTAATTATGGTGATCAAAGACAAAATATCTTTTCCTTAACTATGATATATATTTCTCAAATCCATCTCCTTGTCTTTATTCTTCATGCTTATTTTAGTTCAAAACTTACTTTAGATGCATAATATTCTGGTATTGCATTATATGATCTCTTAACTTCTCTGTCTCTGGTCCTTTTTCTTTCTATTCATTTTATATATTATTACTGATTCACTTTCCCTAATCACAGATTTCTATCACTTAGACCTAGTCAAAGCAAACTCCAATATTTCCTTAATGTCTTTGAACTGAAATCCAATAATTCAAGAGCAGCTGTCCATGATCTGGGCCTAATTGAAATTTCCTGCCTTATCTCTGTGGCTGTCACTTAAACAGCTTGCTGCTCCATAATACAACCCCACTTTCTCCTCTGGCATCTTTTCCAAAGTGTAACATGTGTTGCCTCCCATCTCTATGTGTCTAATGTTTTCTCAGATGCCTTCTCCCCTTGAAGGCTTTCTTTGTCTGCTTCCATCAGCTGTCTTTCACCTCTGAGTTTACCTACAAACTCCTCACCCCTCCCCAAGTCAACCTGAGCCACTGGACAGGCCAGGAATACATCTTTTTTTTTTTTTAATAGCTCTAAGAATCTAGAACAGGCTTTACATGCTACAGGAAACCAATGATTATTTTCAACTAAATATATGAATGAGCTAGTTAAAAGTCATTTGGATGCAAATCTATCTGAAAGGAAAGAATAAAATTGACACAGAACAAGGAGCCATTTTCCTGGTTAATCCTACAAAGTGATATGGCAGGAAGTCGTATCTGAGCAGCTCTAGTGGGCATTTGTGGGCATTTAAAACTGTTTATTGGCTGTGTATCAGCTGAACTCCCTTCCTACAGATGACAACTCCTCAGGTCTGAAGACAGAAGAGTCTGCCTCTCACTGCCTCTGTTTCTCAAGAGGAAACTCAAGTTTCCTAGCGTTTCCACTACCACAAGCGTGAGCACCTCACGTAGCCCTTGGACAAACAGCTGAAGCCATTCAGGACTTTGAATGTGCTGGCAGCACCAAGAAGCAGGAGCAGGAGAACCAACTCCAGTGGCACCGATGGCAGCAGTGACGTAGCATCCCAGTGCACAACAGCACTGACGCCCAGAACAAGCTGCAGGGTCCAGCTCCCAGCTCAGGGCTGCATTTCCACCTTTGCTTGGCACTCACTCCCCAGCATTCCCAGCAGCTCCGTTAGTACACAGATTCCACCCAGTGATTCCGGGCCTGCCATCGTCAGCCAAACGGAGAACACGCTACTCTCCCCCTCACTGGCACCTGATCAGCGCGAGGCCTACTGATCAGTTTGGGAGACCTCTCTGTGCCACAGCGAGGTTTTCTTAGCTAGGTCTGTATCCTCACTATTGCTCATCGTTAGAAGTTAACAGCCTGCCATTCTACTCGCATTAACTTTTAGGCCAACGTGTTTTAAAGGCAGATTGCATGTTGGTCTCCATAAATAAGCTATCATTTATTTCTCCTGAACAAATTGATCTAAATTAGAGCTTGCTATGAGGGTACTATGAGATCCAAAACATGCCAAAACACAAAAACGCCTCCTAGAATAAATGTTCTCAGAATTGGACTACTTCCATTTTTGTAGGCTTATAAAATAATAGCAACCATTATATTTTACATCTCTGATATGCCTATAAAGTCAGAATTTCTCTAACAAATGTGCATGATTATTCAAAGCTCAAAGAAAACAAAAATAATGTAATAGCAACACGGCCTAGTGGTTAAGGGCACAGACAACCTTGGACTGTGGTGGAATCTCGGATAAGTCACTTAAATTCCCTGTGCCTCAGTTTTCTTATCTTTAAAATGGGAAGAATAAAGATGTTGTCAAAAGGATAACATTAGGTATGATACACATTCAATGACTAAAGCAGTACCTAGCTCTAGTAAATACCATTGAAATGCCTGCTTCTATTATATTCTGTAATCATGTCTGCTCAGAAAAGCTTCTGGACTATGCGGCAGTCGTGTGTGATCTATTGGCCAAGTAAAATTATCTTTCCTCTAGCCCGTGGTGTAGGTAGTGCCCATGTTTCTCTCTCTGACCGATGAACCAGTCACATAAATTAGGAGAATAGGTGATAAGCAGGAAGTGAGTCTCTAGACTCACCCTTGGCAAGGTGATGAGGAAAGCTGAGACGGTGGATGCTGCTGGACCGCAGTGATGAATTAGCAGTTCTCTGCCACCTGCTATGGATACGCTACAAGAGCAAGAAATTGTAAAGCTTTTTGTTTTAAGCCACTGGCATTCTAGAGAGTGTTTGTTACTACAGCATCACCTAGCCCACCCTGACTAATGCAGAAAACAAACAAGTTGTCTAGATTTTTCAATTAAGTAACATTTTCTCTTCAAGTGAATGATATCCTCGGAAATTCCAATAGTGTATAATACCAGCAGTGAATAAGTCAAAGAATTCTAGCTAGGTTAATGATGCCCACAAAAGGCTGCTTGATGCCAGCCTTTTCCTTTGGTATCTGAAATTTCATCCTGCAGATTCTGTGGGAATCACTCTCAAAGGATGTCTTTAAACAAGGCCTAAACCCAGGGAGAAGGTACACATTAATCAACAGTTTCCACACAGTCAAGTGAATGTGCTTACCCAATCTCTGTCCAGGAAGAATCAGGATGCAGGAGGTATGTTGGGAGATAAATCTGGAAAAATTATATGTATGGAAGAAGCCATGGAGCTGTTTAATTATGAAATTATGGAAAGCGCTCTCTGATCTCTAGTGTTTGTTGTCATTTTACACTAATGAAAGAACAGGCAGCTACAGAGAGTTCTGTAAGTACAGCCTCCGTGAGCTGTTCAAGGTCACTTGGTGAATTATTGCAAAGCTCCTGTCTTTGTCAGGCTTTAACCATCACACCCTACTGCTTACTTTGAAAGTTCGAATGCTGGGGTCCAAGAACAGTCTAAAGGAAAGAGGCGGTGGAACAGAAAACAGAAAGAAGTGAGGGCCAGAGGGGTAGAAAGTGAATCTCTTCTAGAGGTCCTATCTTGTTTCCCATCAGCTGGTTACATCAGAGGGTCCTGCATTTTTCCTTTAGATTTATTTTTTCTATTTACCATCAGAAGGTCCCTAACTAACTTATGAGCTTGATTCCTAGCTCAGCCACTTACTAGCTGTTTGAACTTGGAATTTTATTTGATAACTTTGTGTCTCAGCTTTCTTCTAGGTAAAATTATGATAGTAGGGAATACTGTGAGAAGCACACCCAGTGCCTAGCATACAGTATACACTCAAAACTGCAGCACTACGATTATTTTCAGCATTTCACTTTCAACTTTAATGGGGATTTCCTGGCAGAGCACTCCAGAAGCACTGGCCATATCTCTGAAAGGTCATGAAGAGCAGTCATACAAGATTTTCCAAGTTAAGAAGGACAAAAATCCATTCTCCTTATAATTTTGCTTGAAATGCCAACATATCTGTTGGTCACCTGAAACCTAGTAGCTATTTGATTTTAGATCTTCCATTTAACCTCATCAGACTCTGAAAATCGAAGCTTGAACTGGAGTTGGGCCCAGGTCAGAGGAGGAAGTTTTCATTTTTTTAATGAGTCTAGGAAAATTGGAGTATTATTGACTCCTTATAAGCCCTATTAAAGCCTACTTATTTTTAAAATTTATTTTATTTTAAAAAAGGATAAAACCAAAGAAAATATAGCAGAATAAAACTAATCAAGACAAACCACTGTAAGTGATACAAGACTTCAAAACAATACGAAATCAACAACAGTTACCATAATTCCTCCTATTGTCTTCAAAATAGCTGCAGATACCTTCAGACATAGTAAAACTCAAATAGAATGAAACAGCATGGAAGCAATAAAAACAAAACAGTGAATGCAATAAAAGATTTCCAAACAAGACAACAGTAAATCTAAGATGGCTTCCATACATATCTTGCTATCTTTGAAACAGCTGCTCATGCCAACGGATATAACAAAATCAAACAAAACAAATCAGAACAAAACCTGTCTTTGTTACTTTTTACTCATCGCTGAGACAAAATACCTGATGCCCAAAGTTGGGAAAGGAAAGGTTTATTTCTTACAGTTTTTGGAGTTTTCAGTCCATACTCAGTTGGCTCCGAGGCAGGGTGGCATGGCAGGGTCACAGTTCATGGCGGCTGCAAACAGCAAGTGGAAACCGGCAAGAGAGACACACACCTTCTTCCTGCCATTACATCACATCCTGGCTCCACCCCTTAGGAGGGTGTAGCACTGACACCACCAATCCAAGCACTAGACAATGAACCAGTCACAAATGCACAATGCAAATACATGAGGCCTGGGGGCCACCAACATAAACCATGACATTCCACCCCTGGCCCCCAAAGACTCATGTACAACCTTTAAACAAAAGACATTTGGTCCATCTCCAAAAGTTGCCAAAGTCCTAACATTTTCAGCATTGCTGAGAAGTCCAAGTCCCAAGTCTCCTCCAATATCTACGGTAAACTCTTAACTGTAACCCTCTGTACAAGTGAAACAAGGTTAAACATTTCTGAAATGCAAAGGCACAAAATAAACATCATCATTCCAAAAGTTACAAATGGGGGAATATAAAGTATTGGAAACAGAGCAAGTCCAATATCCAGCAGGGCGAACATTAAGTCCTAGAGCCATGCTCAGCATTTGAAGCAATCTGGTTGCAAGCTCCAAAAGGCTTGGGTGACTCCACCCTCACGGCACTTCCAGGGATTTCAGCTCCCACAGCTTCTCTCTTAAACCCTCTCTGCTCAGTTTTTGCAGCTTTCCTTGGATGCTCCACGTTCTTGGCTTTTCCAAACTTCTGGGGTCTCCACTGCACCTTTGGCTTCACACTTACATCTTTACAAATTGCCCT